>ML786087.1:718254-779058 GCA_009831015.1 Picea engelmannii | reverse complement strand
TGATTCAAAATGAAAATGTCTCCTTGGTATATATAGGAGACTAGGAGGTATAATTACAAATAATGGCCTAAAGCCGACATAATTAAAATAACGTTACTAATCTAAATTACAACTAATGGCCTAAAGACGACATAAATAAAATAGCATTACTACTCTAATATGCCCCAATTAAGGGGTAATGAGCCAACATTAGGGCTTAACATGCATTGTGCATACTCATAATATTATTCCATGTGTATGCAGTAGGGTTTCCTATCTATGTGTGAAATTTGTAAGTGGGCCCGTAATACTTTCCTCTTAATTCCTTCATGTTTCACATACTTATACAGTAATTGTGACAGTCGTAAATCTTCTCCCTATGTATAAATTCCACTAGAATTTATACAACATATATTCTTATATAATATTCCACCCTAAATCCTATGTTCTTCTATATGTCTTTTAAAATAGAAAATCTATATTTCTTTCACGTAAAAGAAAATAGTATGGTGAATTACCTTTCATACCCTGTATAAATACCTTCTATTGGTAGGACTGTCTTCTACAACAATAATGTGATTTCAATAATTCCATAATGCGTATTTTAAAGTCATGTTTATAATTACGATTTCGTCTGAGTTTTAGATAGCAATTCGTAAGTACTATTATTTAAGGAAGAATGTTCTGCAAACTCTGTCTGTACTCCTGAATTGGGAAAGGATGCGCCTCTGTGGAACATGTGACTTTGTTGTGTGATTTGTTAACACTCTGGTTATGTAGAAAAGTTACTTACACATTATGGGGCTTCATCACTAAGTTTGAGTGATTTTCAATTTAATTAAATTTTCTTTGCAATCATTGTATTCATGCATCATTGTATAAACGAAAACCCTACGCTCTGTACATATATGAGAGCACAATTTTACTCCTGGAAGAATGCGCATATGTACTCTATGCGAGTTAATCTAACTCTGTATAATTTGACAGTTAACCCTGGGTATGCCAGGGCAGTTAATTACCTTCTATGGAGTTTTACGTCTATACTCTGGGTGGTTAATAAATGTTTTAGAACTGTTTTAGTTGCTTGTTTATATTCTGGTGCATCGAGGTATTTCTTTCAGTTACAAAACTAATGATGGGGCCCTGTCTTCTTTTGGGAGGGTACCCATCAATCATTCTTGGGTCCACTCCTCCTCTTTCGATTGTGAACATATCGTCATTTGAGCACCAGAAATGAACTGTTCCTAAGCCGAGACAAGATAAGTGTTCTCTCGTATCATTTAATATTAATTTTACTAAATTTTTCTTAACACAGTTACTGAGTCTATCGTTTTCCCCTTGCAGGTTTGCACAAACATGACGGGAGTGAATTAGGGAATGCCCTCATGCTCATAAAGGTATTCGAGTTCTGGTCTTGGCACATAGATGCAACTTCATAGATTATGTTTACTAGTGGTACATGAGTCCTTACTCTAGGGAACTCTACTGTAATAAATTTTTATCCAGGTTCTCAAGGATTATGCAGGTTGTAATTTACACTTCTTTAAATAAATATACAGATTGTTGAGAACCTATTTTGAACATTAAACAGTTAATGATACAACTACTGTAGCATGATTTGGTAGACTATTTAGTCAATGTGGATCTACGGTTGTATACATCAGGAACATATAGATTTTTATAGAAAAAGATTGTTATTTATTTATCCACTTTTATGGTACCTGTACAAAATCTGAAATGGTACTCTGCATATATATACATCTATATACAATGGTTATGATTGACATCGCAACAATCCTATTTTATTTTAGGCTTGAGTACATATATATATATATATATATATATATATATATATATATATATATATATATATATATAGATAGATAGATAGATAGATAGATAGATAGATAGATACATGTAAATATACATAGTTATCTTCTGTAGAAGCATGTCCTCTTTTAAAAGCTACCAAAAAACCTACAATAGTTCTAACATTCCTTATGCCTGATTAAACATATACATGCATAATTATCTATACACGTATAATCCCAATTTCATTAGCAATTAGAACTTACATTAGCTTTACTATCTCTGCTCCGTGAGAGACAAAACCTTGGGAAGGAAAGATGGATCACCCGAGGGACTGTATAGCAGAGAAGGGGATGCCTGAGCCTAGGCCTGGAGGGTGAGTGACCGCAAGGAAAATGAAACCATGATAGTTCTTGTAAACTATTGAATTGGGATCATGCACCCGATGGTGTTATAACCCTAATTTGCACCAGATATTCTTACCTGGAATCAGGCCATATCATGTTACATATTTTTCCATGCCTCTACTGAACAACTTCTTAAAAAACACCCTTTTTGAAGGCATATGCATGCTACTCCACTACTGCATGTGTGCATACACTAGCTGACCCACTATAGCCTGCATATACCTACAAAAGCACGAAAAATGGAAAGTTGGTGACGAAACACACAGTTTCGGGTAAGTTACCTAAACTATTTGATTGCCCATAACTAGTCACTCGACCAAATACCTAGCCCTTTCTAGCCTATAAAAAAAGGGGTAGGGTTCCCATCTAAAGAGAGAAAAATAAGAGTAAAGAAACTCTACCTGATTTTGCATTCCCTTTGTCCCAACCTTTTTCCATCCTTGTGTGAAGAAAAGCATAGAGAAAAGCAATTGGAGTACAGTTGAAGAGGAGCCCAGGACTAGTTTCGTGGAGCAATGGCCACTCACATTTTGTAAGGTTTTCTTGTGAGTTTAATAAAGAAATACTTTTCCTGTCCCACCATATGAGATTGTTAATGTTTAATATTGATTATGTATTGATTAAATCTCTAACCCATTAGTTAATAGATCAAATGCATGTGGAGTTATGTGTTTGTCTTTTGTGAATGCAAGTCAACATTGGTAGGAGAGTTGAAGACAAAGAGCGACCAAGCGTGAAAAGGGATTGACATCAAACATGGAAAATAAGGTATGTTAACTTGATCTTTTAACCTTGTATCTACACATGAATATTGGGGTTATGATGGGGATGTTGGTAAGAAGTAGGATACTTTAGGTCATTTATGAAATCATGATAAAACCCTTAATGCTAGTTCATAGGGGGATTTCCCACCCACAACAGAATTGGTGACCATACTGGGGATCTCTAGGGTTTTCTGGGAATACTTTTTGGGTAGTTTAAATTGGTTTTATTACCTTCATTTTGAGTTTTGCAAGAGTCTGATCTTGTAGATATTTTGGTCTTCCATACCAGAATTCTCTACATGATTGCTTGACTGTTTAAATTTTATTTTTGGGAATTTACAGAGGTATACACGGCCTGCAAAAGCCCTGCCCGCGTATACATGTGCCCTACCTTTGGACAGCCTGCGTATATCCGTTGGGCTGCTGAAGTGTAAGTTGTGTGCTTCAGTCCAAAATTTTTTTTTATAAAAAGGAGAGGTAGTCATCCTCTTCCCTGTTAGGAGAGATCCTTCTCAGGGGTTTCCTAGATTTGGTGTTAGTTTTTTTATTGCAATCTTTAGCATAAAAATAACCTTATTTTAGCTTTTCTTTTACAGATTCCTCTTGCATTTTCTTTATTGGAATATTTTTCTCTGCCTTTGGGGATTCTGGTTTTCAATACCAGAACTCCCTGCCTGTACTAGGCTGTAGTTTTATCATTTTATGATTATTTAAAGAACAATATGCACCATGCAGTACCTCTTCCCGTGTGCATACGCGCTCTGACTTTAGACAACGCGTGTATATACGCATTGTACTGAAGTGGCAGTCACGTGTCTGTATCTGGGAGGTTTTTTGACAAAGAGAGGAAATCATCCTCTTACTTTTCAGAAGCCAGTCTTCTTAGGAGACTTTGTAGTCTCTTCCGTGGTCTCTGTGATCACACTCCATAGCCTAGGTTTGACTTTGGCATAGTTTGTTTCTCATCAAAAGATTGCTTGAATTTTTTTTAGAGTTCTAGACAAATCTGTGAGTCTTTTCTAATCAGCCTTTTGAGTTTGGTCAGTGACTCCCTACGATCCGTAGAAGGGCCAGAAGTTATTTTTGGTTTCTGTTATCTTCACTTTCTCTTTTTGCTTGTCTCAGAAAAGAAAAAGAATGCATGCTCAGATTTCTTGTTTGCAAGCATGAAAAAAAATAAAATTCTTGTTATTTCTTGATTTGATTCAGTAGTTGGTAGTTTGCATTGAATAATCATGAAAGAAGTTTTCTTTCATAAGTTCATGGTTATTTTCTTAGAAAAATAAGTAGCTCATAGTCGAGCGAAATTATGTTTTGAGTTTGCTGTTCAAAGATCTTAGAAAAAATATAGTTTGAAAAGTTGGTTAAAAGTGAAAATATGATTTTTTCAAGAATAGGTTATTTTGTTTCCATCTTTTGTTTATATTCTCTTTTGTATCTAAAAAAACCACTAGTTTCACTTTCATAACCTTTGATTTAAGGCAAGACACAAAAAATTAACTAGACTTTATGTTTGTTGGGTCCATTAACTAGTCTAGGCTAGAGCCTTGATTTAGGTTGGAGAGGAAACTCTTCAAGGCTGAAAAACATACATAAGAGTCTGTGCTAGGGAGTGTTAAAATTCTAGTATCGTGAAAGTTATCTGAGACCCCCCTCTAATACAGGGGCTAAACACGAGGTCATGTGAGGAAAGGTAGTGGAGACAACCCCTCCAAAGCCAGACCAATCATAGTGGGGAACGCATATAGAGGGCTTGTCTTGGGATTCCATCGATAGCATTTGCCACAGAGCTTTGTGGGTCTCGAATCCATTCGAGGTCCTCAGTTGTCTTCTGGACCACCTGTTTTCGATACCCTTGACAGGTTTTGGGTTTGATACCTTGCTCATTGCACTCCACCCGACTGTCGACTGTACCTGCCTGGTGACTATCCACGCATTGGAAACCTAGTTGCCTTTATTTTAGGGACTTATACAGGTGACTACGGGGGAAGACCACAGTACCTAGGACAGACATCAGGCCACACTTTATAGAGTATACCAAGAGGGTGCTTCCGTATTCGAGTTTCACTTGCACCAGTAAGTTTATCTAGTGTTGGTTGTTGTAACTGTTCTTCCAACTAGTTAAGTGATTGCTTGTCTTATCTCGCAGGGACTTTTTATAGTGTGTGTTGTTTTTGAACGAATAGAAAGGCCTAGTGTGTCATTGATATTCTCACACAGTGGAGGATTAGGAGCTCCGTCGGTCATGAAGGATTCTTGGCCTACCACTGGATACACTGGAGCCACCCCCGCCACTGCTAAGGCGAAAACTAGACCAACAAGGGTCTTTTGAAGGAACCAGGTCACAGGAAACTATACCTGACTAGCCTCTGAGGGATGAACTCTTGATTCTGGAGGAACTAACCACTTCTGACCATAGAGAAGAAGCTCTTGGTCCATCCGAAACTTTGACCACTAATCTTTTGGTGCCCATCATCATACAGATTCATCCTTATGAATGCCAAACAGTGTCACAAGCAACAATGGAAATAAATGTTGCCACGTCTTCTAGGAATTCTCTTATTCCAACTACAGTTGTCACCACAGGGAGTGTTCCACCTCCTAACCCACCGTTGTCGGTCCGGGTCACCATGGTCTCGACTGCCTCTACCGCGAGCAGTGGTCCGATTCTTTCTATGGTGGTGGACACTACTCCTTTCACTCAGAGTATGATAGGCCCTCCATTCTCATACGATATGCCTAGCTTAGGTATAAGCCCTGTACTTTCCTCCTCCACTCTACAGAATTTAGGTCTGGGGGCAGGGAGCTCTAACACTCCCTTGTAAGGATCCATCGAGGGAAATTTCACTTCCTTTAACGCTTTCCCTTATGGAGGGGGTCATATACCTCCTTCGTCCCCTTCACTCGATGGTGCTCAACAACATTCTGTCGGACCAAACACACACCATAGTTTGTTTGGAGCAGGGAGTCAAGGACTACCTTCTCATAACACGTCAGTAGGTTAGACACCGTTCTCTTTGTTCGGCACGTTTGGTAACAATGCTTTCTCATCAGCTTCTTTCATGACCGGGGGAAATCTCGGTTATGGACAACCAAATCCTATGAAGGGTACTATTCCCACAGAGGGGGAAAACCCAACAATCCCTTCCACACACGGACCTTGGAATTCTTGGCAGGGATCAGTTCCCTCATCAGAGATGTCGATTGAGGGAAACCTCTTTCACAACCAATGGAACCCCAGGCAAGGCGCAATAACTATGCCCATGGGATCGGCATGGGGAAACCCTTCCCAAAGCCCTTCGAATGAAATGAATGCTCAACCGTCTACATCCTATTTTGGGAATCAGTCGATGATGTCTCCACAAATGCAGAATCCATACGCTGGTCATGGACATGGTTTTTACCAGAACCCTAGCCAGCAACCCAACTTTTCCTGGCAACCTGGTGCCAGTCAAACTCCAGGCCCCTTTTTCCATGGTTACAACCAACAACCCAAACTACCGTTCCTGGCAACCTTGCATTTTCCAGACTTGACAAGGTTGTTGAATGACCCTATCTTCCATGATTCGTATTGGCCCCCTATGCCAACAAAGTTGCCTTCGGACATACCAAAATTTGAAGCCAAGCCTAATAAAGATCCAGGAGATCATGGGACTACCTTCCACCTTTGGTGCTCATCTAATTCGTTAAAAGATGACTCTGTATAGCTGCGTTTGTTTCAACACACTCTCATTGGGAGTGTTGCGAAATGGTACATTGAGCTCGACTTCTCAAGGTACTCTTCCTTCGGTGAATTGGCAATGGCTTTATTAAACCATTTCCAATTACCTGTGAGATACGACGTCGGCACAGAATTGTTGGCCAATTTTGCACAGACAAAAGCAGACCATATCTCTGATCATATCCAAGAATGGAGATGCTGGAAGAGTTTGATTAAAGTACCAGTTCCACCAGCATTCCTACTTGAGTGGTTCCTTAAGTCTTTGGTCCAACAGTTATCCAAAGATGTCGCAACGTCGGGAGTGTTTTTCGAAGAAGATGCAATCATGAGAGCTCAACAACTTGAGCTGATTTATTCTCAGTCTAGTATACTATACAAAAATTTTCTGAATGCACCATGGTCAATAATTGATAACACCAGACAGAGAGTTGGACCTCATGCCGATGGTATTGTTGGTTCAACATAAACAAAGCCTGTGGAACAACTGACAAAACAATTGCAGCAACTATCTATACAACACACAATGTCCACCCAGACCATAGGTCTTGTTTCTCCCCTTACCCAAACGTTCGATGTAGACAGTGTGAAATCGACAAATCCAAAGGCCACCCAGCATCCTGATGGAAAAAACAAACAACGTAAAAACAGTAAGGGGGATAAGAAACCCACTAATAATGTTGTCACGGGGAATACCGAAAAGAGGAAGGCGAAGTATCCATGTAACCTGTGCACGGAAGACCACCCGACTCACCAATGCCCTCGGATTGTGGAGGCTCAAAATTTATTGTCACAACAACAATCGACTCTGTTAACAAATCCATTTCAGCATGGACAAAATCTAACTCAAGACTCTACAAGCACAGAAGGGGGTAGTCAATGACCCCCTTCTTCTGCGAGTAATCCAGCATCCGCGAATGTGTATATGATGAAAGGTGATGCCTATATATAAACTAGAGCACATGACTACAGTAAGCCAAGTACCTCTAAGAAAGGAAAAGAAGATGAAATCCCATCTCTTCCTCTTCAGATCGAGAAGACATTGGGCGAAACCATTACACGCATCCCAAAAGGTGCGTACAAAAAAGTTTCTCATAACCCAAATGCAAGGGCCACCCAGAACTACTCTGTGGTGGAGGATTTATCTCAAACCCTTTGTGTGATGTCTTCTTTGGAGGTCCTCCAGAGCTGCCCTTCCCAGAGAAAGGCTCTGTTATCTTTCTTAGGATCTGCCAAGACTTGTAATCTGGGTACAATCATGCTTGATACGACTGACTTAAAACCTCGTCTTCCTTACCACATAGCATTCCAGATAGTAGTGGCTTGCACCACAAAAACCTTTACTCAGAACATTTTCCGCACGGTGGTTGATGAGGGTGCCTCTACATCCATAATGTATTTGGCGTGTTGGAAGGCCATTGGCCAACCTGCTTTGTCTCCATCACCTACTATTCTTACCGCTTTCGACGATCGTTCATTCCGACCACATGCCATCATCTCTTCTTACCCCGTGCAGTTAGGGGGGGAAACTGTGTACGTCGAGGTTGAAGTAGTTGATGCGTCACTCGACTACAATATCTTGTTAGGAAGGAGTTGGAGCTATGCCATGCAAGGAGTGGTCACTACAGTTTTACGAGTCTTGTTGTTTCCACACGAGGGTCAGATTGTGACCATTGATCAGTTGTCTTTTTCCCATTTTGACCCTTCATTGGGAGCATCTGTGGTCCCAATGATTGATAACCCTCAACCTGGCATTGTCAACATAGGAGTTGGCCTGTGCCCACCTTTGATGCATACTTTTTATTACCCACCTCCTCAGGGTGATGTTAAGTTCATATCAGACCACCATAAGGTTGAGATTTTCCAGGTCTCGTCGTTTCGTATGACTTACTTCAATGATCTGTGGATTCTTCCTTCCCCATCGGCCATGATGGAAGGGACAAGGAACCATGGTATGGCCATGCCCTTGTCTACGGAAAAAGTTGCATACTCTATAGTTCATCAAGCTTTCGCTAACCCTGATCTGACTGCTGCACAAGAGTTAGATCCGATTCTAGAGCCTATTTGGGCTCAAGGTTCTCTTGCTGATACTGATTCTTTAGACTTAGTCTTGCCCTCCAACGAAGCAATTATTGAAGAAATGACTAGTCCAGACAAACCCTGAGATGATCTCCATCACATATCTTATTTCCTCCCAGAGTTAAGAAGAATTGAAGCAGGGGAATTCACATTGACTATGACTGGCGATATATCTTGTCCTATCAATCCCTTAGCTACGCACGCTGTTTATGCTGAGGGTAATATGGCAACCATATCTGAAATTATACCTATCAATATCTCCAAAACCCCTAGTTTCATGGACAATGTTTTCATTGGAGTTGACTGCTCCCCTGAGGAGATTCGAATCTACACAGATTTATTTAAAGAATTCCACGACGTTTTTTCCTGGTCTTATGAGGAAATGCCAGGCATTGATCCAAAAATTGTTGAACATGAAATCACGACTTATCCTGATGGTAAACCGGTCTGGTAGAAGCTTCATTTGGTTAATCCTAAGAAGGCAACAACTATTTAGGTTGAAGTAGAGAAACAGCTCAAAGCAGGTTTTATCTACCCCGTCCATTTAACCGAATGGGTGTCAAATCCCGTGTTAGTTGACAAGAATTAGGGTACGATTCACGTATGTATGGACTTCTGTGATTTGAACAAAGCTTGTCCAAAAGATAATTTTCCCACACCATTTATTGACCAGATCATCGATGAATGCACAGGTTGCGAGGCCTTTTCTTTCATGGATGGTTTTTTGGGATATAATCAGATACAAATCAAACCCAAATACCAACACAAAACAACTTTTATTTGTCCATGGGGTACATTCGCTTATCGTAAGATGCCTTTTGGTCTGAAAAATGTCGGAGCTACCTTTCAGCGGGCCATGTCTTTTTCTTTCCATGACCTCAAACATATAGTCGAGGCCTACCTAGATGATTTAGCATCACGATCTCATAAGAGAACAGATCATCCCACCCACCTCTGGCTTATCTTTGAGTGATGTCGATACTTTCAGATACGCTTGAATCCAAACAAATGCAGTTTTTGCATGACGTCAGGTCGTCTGCTAGGTTTTATCATTTCAACAATAGGGATCATGGTCGATCCTCTCAAGGTTGAGGCAACAGTTCAGTTGCATCCCTCGTGTACAATCCTTCATCTTCAGAGTTTACAGGGAAAAGCAAACTTTTTACGGTGTTTCATCACAAATTATGCCGATATCACCAAGGGATTTATGTGTTTACTGAAGAAGGACAATCTTTTTCATTGGGACGAAGCCACTCAATGCTCTTTTGACGTGTTGAAATGTTCCCTTACAACTTTCCCTCTGCTTCGGCCACCCAATTATAATAAATACTTCTTATTGTACTTGGTTGCAGTGGAGACGACCATCAGTATGGTCTTAGTTTAGGAATATGATTTTCCCTCGGAGTATGTGATTTATTACCTGAGATGAGGCTTGGTCAAACCAGAACTCAATTATTCCCACAATGAGAAACTTACGTTGGCCGTAGTCCATGCTGTCCAACGGTTCCGTCATTATATCTTGTTTCAGAAGACCACTGTCATTGTCGTTGTGAACCCGTTTCAAGATGTGTTGACACGACGGGTAATTGGCAGAAAGATCAGTAGATGGATAGTTTTCCTCCAAGAATTTGAATTGGATTTTGTTTGGAAAAAATCCAAAAAGTCATTGGTCTTTGCAGAACTTATCTCAGAACTCCCGGTTGAGTCAGGGGATGTTGTCCCCGAAGAGTTTCCTATTCAAGGAGACATGTTTTTTATCTCATCTTTGGACCCCTAGCATGGAGATATACTTGTTTATCTCCAGACTTTGAAGTGCCCCGTCTTTGCTTCTCATGATGAGCGTCGTCGTATATGCCATCAGGATAAGAACTACCTCATAATCGAAGACACTTTGTATCATCGAGGTGTAGATTGCATCCTTCGTCGGTGCCTTACTCATGAAGAAGAAGAAATCGTACTTAATGATTTCCATACTGGAGCATGTGGCGGTCATTTTTC
Source organism: Picea engelmannii (assembly GCA_009831015.1). Taxonomy (NCBI): domain Eukaryota; kingdom Viridiplantae; phylum Streptophyta; class Pinopsida; order Pinales; family Pinaceae; genus Picea; species Picea engelmannii. The sequence continues at coordinate 768,304 of ML786087.1, read as the reverse complement.
TAGGTTGGCAACAACACAAAAATTTTTATGAGCTGGTTACTTTTGGCAGACATTAATCAAAGATTGTGTTGAATCGGTCAAGAAGTGCCACTCGTGTCAGATCTTCTCTCAAAAGATGAGGGCACAGCCTGCTCCCATGTTTCTCGTCATCACAGTTGGTACCTTCACCAAGTGGGGGATTTATTACACTACATGCAACCTCCCTTCAACAAGGGGGCACCATTATATCATCGTATCAGTAGACTACTTCACTAAGTGGGTCGAAGATATGCCAACGTTCAAAGATGATGGCGAGACTGCTGCTCTCTTTTTGTTTAACCAGATTATAGCAAGGTTCGACGACCCGCGAGATATTGTCATTGACCATGGCAGTGACTTTTAGAACACAATGATGATTGAATTAACATCAAACCTTGGGTTGAGGCAAGAACATTCGTCACCCCACTACCCACAAGTGAATGGTCGGGTGGAAGCTATTAATAAATGTCTTAAAACCATTCTATAGCGAACAATCAATTCAACCAAGTCAAATTGGCATTTGATGTTATAGTCGACATTATGGGCCTATCAAACGTCTGTTAAGACTGCAACCGGTTTCTCACCTTTTCAACTCGTTTACGGGCTGGAAGCAGTCTTGCCTATTGAGTGACAGATCCCATCTCTAAAGTTGGCAGTACAACTATTGCTAGACACTTCACTGCTTGAAGAGCATTTATTATACCTCGAGCAACTCACTGAGCAGCGTCAGGATGCAGCCTTGGCCAACGAGGCTCACAAATAAAAGGTCAAGTTTCAATATGATCGGTCTGTTCGTCTTCATATTTTTTCTGAAGGCGGCCTTGTCCTAGTCTATGAACAAGATAAGGACTCCCTGGGGGCAGGCAAGTTCAAACCCATGTGGTTCAGACCTTTCATCATAAAAGAGGTTTTAAAAAAGGGCGCTTATAGTCTGGTAGATATTGAGAGAAATGCTTTGGTGGAGCCTAGAAATGGGCTCTACCTCAAGAAGTATTACTCATAGGTAGGTCACCTTGGGTAACTTTTTGTAACTTATGTATAGTTCATGTACATTTGCGTTTTTTTTTTTAGTTTTCATCCTTTTTGGTTTTGTGGACATGTCCTTTTGATGTCATCTTTTTCACTGTGGTAGATGTCAATTGAATTAGAGGTGTTTGTTGGGTTTGCGGAAGACGCTAGCCGACACAATCAGAGGCTTGCTTCCATGGCTTGGGTGATTTTCACACCTCAGGGCTAGCTTCTATCTTCAGAAGGTATCTATTTAGGTGACACCACAAACAATGTTTTCGAATACAGTGTAGTTTTAGAGTTTCTACGTGACGCTTTGTCGCATGGTATTTCTCACCTCCAGGTATATTTAGATGCTCAACTGGTTGTGTCTCAGTTAAATTGAGTTTACCGTGTTTACAATCCTACTCTACACCGACGTTTCCTTAGGGTACGTCTCTTAGAATGAAGCTTTGATTACATTACGTATATCCATGTTCCTAGGAGATTGAATCAAGTTACAGATGCCCTAGCTAATCATGTATTCGATTGGCATATTGCACATATGTAAAGAAAAGTACACACACACACATGTAAATACATTTGTAAAATAGATGTAGTCCATAAACACATAAAACAACATAAAAATCCATATGTAATATAAAAAAAAAATCAAAATACATCGGTGGGCGCAAGCACCTGAAAAATACGTCCAGTCAAGAGTCACGGGGCTTTTGCCCTCAAAATATATACAAGTAGTTCCCTCGAAACGTAAGAATTCTAGCCTAACTAAGGGCGGGTCATGTTGGCCCTGTTATAATGATCAACGACGTTGGCCAAATGTCAAAAAAGTTGAACCCACGTCCGTGGTGCCCCCACTACATGAGGTTGCATAGATGGCGATAGATCCTTGATCTCTGCCATGGGGATTGTCTGAGTGAGTGAGGTAAAATTATGCTCTACCTATCTCAAAACTCTCTCAGCCTCACCCGCTGGAGGTTCCCCTACTGCTGTTGGTCCACCGTCGACGACTGGTGCGGCCTCTGGTTGAGGACGTCGCCTAGTCCTCACAAAATCCGTTGGACACACCGGTCCCACATATGCACATAGCAAGTACATATCTGTCAGATACTCTGGTATAGAAAAAAAATGATATATATATATATAAACAACACAAAAATTAAATAACATTGAAAATAAAGCTTACCTATCTCTCCTCGTACCACTCCGAGAGGTACGCCCATGTCAGGGTCCCTGGAAAAGTCAATTCCAACATAAGGATAGTCTTCTATCACTGGAATCTACCGAGACCACCAATCGAAAAACTTGTCATCAAAGGCCTCAATAGTCCTCCCTCCACCCTGTCACGACAACATCGTTGCCCATCTGTTTACTGCTGGAGAAGAGGCTACGTGACCTCGTACAGTCTCCCTTGGACTCAGACTCGGTACCCTCTCGAAGAAGAAAGAACAAAGGATAGTACCAAACCCAAAGTTTCTATGTCTCCGCATCTGACACTCTGTCAACTGCCTTTTCATGCAGTCTAGTAATGTGGTGCTCCAATCAAAGATTTGTTCATTTAAGCACTGAACCGTACAATTCATGTGTGCCCGGGAAGCCTGGTGTAAAGCTGCAGATCCAGTAATATGCCTAATGAGTAGAACTATCTCTTTCAGTGATAGGTTGTTGATCTTGTTAACTGGCACCTAAGTGCCCACCATCTCAGTACCTGCCTCGCAATGGAGTTCAATCAACTCCGCTATGTTGTGAGGCCCAGAGGGAAACGTGCGAAGGTTGACTGCTTCCCCTCTCCTTGAGAGGCCAGTAAAGAAGTAGATATCTTTAGTCATTGGAGTCAACAACTACCCCTCAAGCATGAATGCCTCTGCATCCGGGTGCCAATAATCCATCAGGACGTTTAGTAGCCTAGGTTGTGCCCGCATAAATGCTCTCTCGAAGAATTTAAATAAGACGGATTGAGCTAGTGAAACTACAACATCAGGGTTGTCTGAGACCTTATAATCAAATTCCTCATGCTCTCTCTCCCTCCAGTGAACATACATCCTACATTTGACAAAGTTCAGGAGGGATTAACCCTTGCATTCTTTAAAATTTTCTTAGGTAGGAGGGTATACGCGAGCGGTAATGTAGACAGTCGCGTATGCCCACGTGCAATATTTTCTCTGCATGCGGGCATATGCCAGTTGTCCTAAGACAACCTGTGTATGTGTAGGGATGACCATTTTAAAATGTCAGCGCCCCCCCAAAAACCTAAAGGAAATGCATAATTGAAATATTGAAATGCAAGGGGGTTTAGTATGTACTTACTTGGTCCAATCGGAAGCTCATTCCGTCCACCGAAGATCCCGGAATCAACTCTTTTGATAAAGGGGTATTTTTGGCTCCATAGTTAATTTCTCAATTAACAATGGTGATAATGAGCTACAAGCTTCTATTTATAGACTTTTTGGTCACTTTTTGTCATTTTTTTTGGACCCTTTTGTCATTTTTTCCAAATTGAAAATCATTTAGTATGGTTCAGGAGTTCTCTATGGATGATTACGATAAGTGTTACTTTGGGTATTGGGGAACTTTTTGGATATTTGGGTCATTTGAAAAAATTCTTCGGTAAAATGTCATTTTTCCAACTCATTGCATTTAAGTTAAGGATTCCACCTCCACTTCTTGCATCTTGTTGTCTTTTCCGCTTTTCCATAAGATCGATCCCACCGAGCTGCGACACGGAACCATCATTGTTGCTCTAGGAGTGTCATAATTTAGTGGTAGAGCCTACCTTAACATGGATGCCCTAGATAGATTCTGATTACATTATGGTATCCATGTTGTAACTAATGACTGTAGGCTCGAGAGTCCTTATTAGTTTTCCTGATTACAAGTTTGAACCTCATTTGCATGTTTCATTATCACTCTTGACCTCACCCTCAGGACTCCCAAAAACATAACGGGTCTTCTTTTAAGCCCTTTTCAGACCCTCTAAACATGAAAAGATTGTCAAGCGATCTTGTGGCCTTTCACGTTAGTTAAACTGAAATTTGAAGTCATGTCTAATCGATGGTAGTTTACCCCTTTTTCGGTCTGGATGGTCAACTGTACGAACAAAGGTATACTCTAGAGGCCTCATTTCTCTAGAAGAGTATCCTCGGGTATAATTTTACCCCTTTTTCAGGCTTGAGGGACTAAATTTACAAAAAGGGAACCCCCACGGAGTCCATAGTTAAGCTTTTTTTAGAATCCCTGAAATTGAAAAGATCGCTAAGTGACCTTGTTCTTTCACACTCGTTAAAATGGTCCAGAAGAACATCGCATATGGAGTCCATAGTTAAGCTCTTTTTAGACTCCTTAAAAATGAAAATATTGCCGAGTGATCTTTTCTTTGTCACACTCGTTAAAAGGATTTTGAATAGATGTCTTTTTGGTGCTAGTTTACCCCTTTTTCGAGCCGACTAGACTACCTTCGAAAAAGGTACCCCAGCGGAGTTCCCTTTTTCATTTTTTCAGACTCTCTAAAAATGAAAAAACGTTGAGCTTACGTTCTCTGGACTCGTTAAAATTACATCGAAGGATGTTATCATTGTGTCTTATTAACCGCATTTGCATTTCTGCGTCTTTAGCATAATGATGGCTCCATGTTGCTCTCAATTGAACCATCTGAAGCATGTCTTATAACGCAATCCTTGTAGCACTTTGTCTTTGCGTCTTGACACCTTGACCCCTGGAGGGATTTTTCCAAGTATGTTTTTCTACTTTGAACATCATTCTAGTCCTTGAGACTAGAGCTAGTATGTTTGCGACACTCGTTCCTCCTTTGTAACGTAGCATTCTTTATTCTTTTTTAAGATTTCCAAAATTATTTGAAAAAGACAAAAAAAAATCAAATATACCCCAAAAAGAGGAAGGGAAAAGTATTTTCCTTTATTGGCAGCACAATGAGTCGCCCTTGGACAAAGCACATCCTTTCGTTTGTTGTTCAAGCTATGATATTTAATATGACCTTAGGAAACTGTTATCGCTATATAGAGTTTTGTCCTCCTCCATTTGGTTATTCTTCCAAACATTTGGAGAGTTTGCGTTGCCTTTTGCATCATGAACATATGTCAATTCCATGTTTCCTTAGTCTCATCATATGTAGTGATATTGTCCAGAGGAGTTTTTATCAACCCCGAGTCATCCCTTCTGCAGTTTGTCTCTTTCCCTCATGCCCGACCATCTTGAAATCCCAATCAAGTCTTTGTTTGAAATCAATGAAGCCCTCAGTTTGACCATCAAGAACCTCTAGTCCATGCCTGACGAGCCGTCGAAGACCTCTGGGTAGTGAATTTGTACACTCATATTAAATTCCTAACCGAGTTGCGAAGATTTTGAAGTTGTTGCTCAATCTTTGAAGACCTCATCTCCAACCATCAGGCCTTATCAGCTTCTAGAAGATGGATACTCTACATGTATATCTTTTTTATTTCGAGATGTAGATCCACTATGTATTGCTCGCGGCTAAAATCTATATAGTTATATGACATGGATCTATAGTGTATTTGACTGGCAGCCATGATTTTATTTCATCCGGAGCATGTGTATGCCCGCCTTGGTGAGACAATTGTTATTTTTCAGATGCCACCTCCCGAACATTGGTCCCTGGGCTCACTTGTTTCGTATGCTTGGTGAAGATTGATAATGTATTTCAGCCATCAGATGCTCTTCTGACCCAACACATTAGGGGGCATCTATTATAACCCTAATTTGCACCAGATATTCTTACCTGGCATTAGGCCATATCATGTTACATCTTTTTCCAAGCCTCTACTGAACAACTTCTTAAAAAACACCCCTTTTGAAGGCATACATGCCCTACTCCACTACTGCACACGTGCATATGCTAGCTGACCCACTACAACCTGCATATACCTACAAAAGAACAAAAAATGGAAAGTTGGTGACAGAACACACAGTTTCAGGTAAGTTACCTAAACCTTTTGACTGCCCATAACTAGTCACTCGAACAAATACCTATCCCTTTCAAGCCTATAAAAGAAGGGGTAGGGGTCCCATCTAAAGAGAGAAAAATAAGAGTAAAGAAACTCTACCTGGTTTTGCATTCCCTTTGTCCCAACCTTTTTCCATCCTTGTGTGAAGAAAATAATAGAGCAAAGCAGTTGGAGTACAGTTGAAGAGGAGCCCAGGACCAGTTTCAGGGAGCAGTGGTCGCTCACATTTTGTAAGGTATTCTTGTGAGTTTAATAAAGAAATACTTTTCCCATCCCACCATATGAGATTGTTAATGTTTAATATTGATTATGTATTGATTAAATCTCTAACCCATTAGTTCATAGATCAAATGCATGTGGAGTTCTTTGTTTTTTTTGTGTGAATGCAGGTCAACATTAGGAGGAGAGTTTCAGTCAAATAGCGACCAAGCATGAAAACGGATCGACATCAAACACGGAAAATAAGTTACGTTAACTTGATCTTTTAACCTTGTATCTGCACATGAATAGTGGGGTTATGATGGGGATGTTGGTAAGAAGTAGGATACTTTAGGTCATTTCTGCATGCATGATAAAACCCTTAATTCTAGTCCATAGGGGGATTTTACACCCACAACAGATGGGTATGTTAAGGAAAAACAATGATCCTGGATAACAAAACAACCATGTGGATACAAATCCACAAACTGCACGGATAATTATTATGTCAAGATTATGAAATTTTATTAGAAAAACTTTTTATGCAATGTTTTCGCATAAGACTATGAATAATGTGCTTGTTGTCCAAGAATTATTGAAAGCGGGTGACCAAGATTAAAGGTATGAAAAAGGACCTGACCGAGGAAGAAGGATTGAGATTTTTGAAACAACTGAATGAGAAAGGCACAAAAGGTGTTTTGAGAAAGAACACCGAGGACAATGTTCCTTTAAAGGGGAGTGAATTGTAATATCCCTGTTTGCCCCAACTTGTAATTAATCATAAAATAGGATTTACCATGCTAAGGCATGTGGACAGTGTAAATGTATTTTTGTTTGAGTTGACAATATCTGACTGTGGGGGTGAATCCTTGAAAGTACTGGACATGATATCACTAGAGGAAAGAATGTGAAAACTATAAGGGAGGGTCATTATATCAAATAACCCCAAATTCCCTTGATGAGGATAATAAACCTCCTTCGGATCCCAAGGAGAGAAATCAGTTAATGAAGAAAGGACCAGTGGTTGAATTATCAACCACTCCCATGAATGGAAGCATGGCCAAAACTACATAATGTTAGCATGAAGTACCATTGGGTATTACAAGACAAACTGACCGAAGTTCCCTTTTGACAGAAGGAACAGGATGGGTCAAGAACCATCCTCGAAGAAAGATATACAAATGGATAAGGAGAATGTGGAAAGCTCTCCAAATGATAATGAAAAGAAGGTCGCAAGCTTGATGTTGAGGGAGGATCTGATAAACCTCGTCGAGGCCATAACAAAGAAGGAAATCTTTGAAAGATTGCAGAGAACAGAACCCGAGTAAAAGCTGAAATAGAGAAAGAGTCCTTGAGAACTACAAGAGTTCCCTGGTGATATCATGGCTTTGAAAAGGGGTGGCTAGAGTGCTAAGAATGAATGCCTTTGAGCCTATGTTCGGTTGGAATGGTGAACACCCACAGTCAGTTAGTTGGCTAGCACCTGTAATAGATAAGTAATCGCATATCTTGTGTATTTAAGTGGTACTGTTAATTAAAGTTGGATATCCTATGAATGTTGCAGGGATAGATATGTTTGCTTAATGATTTATACTGCATCCCTTTTTGGTGTCTTCTTTATTGTATAATTAGGCAAGTAGGAAATTATATGAATGGGATATGTTTTATACTCGTAAATGCTTGCGTCCTGTGGGGGCTTAAGCTAGAGCCACGAACTTTGATTTCATCGACCTTGGGCATAGTTTCATGTACACATGTTGACCCTCATAGTCGTTCTAAGTCCCTTGGAGGATGGAGTTTGTTAAAGCTAGATAGAGATAGTGAACGTATGCATAAGCTCTATGCGAGGAAAATAGATACTGAGAACCACTTAAGTTCTAGAGTTGTGGAATGAACGTAAGGGGTACACGGAAGGATTCTTCCAAGTGTTATTTTCTAGAGAAAGAGCGCAAAGCTCTTAAGCCTTTCAGAGCTAAAAAAGATTAGGAAGAGTATCGAGATTGAAGTATCGAAAGGGAAGGCTCCTTTGTTAGAATGACGAATCAATGAGAAACTATTTGGAAAGAGCCAAGGTCCGTTGTGACCGTTGGATACAGAAAGGAGTGCGGGAGTTAACCCCTTGAGTCCTCTAGACTTCGTGAGTTTGGCGAACTGTGAGTTCATCGTAAGGGAAGTAAAAATCAACAAAGTCCTGAAGTCCCAAAGTTAATCTGGACCATGGATCTCTGGATCTGTCGGGATCCTTCTCAACCATCTGATCTATGATATTCAGAGTCTATGTATTGGGAGAGTCACGTGTTGGAGTGATCAAAACCCTGAAGGAGAAGTTATAGACCACTTAGGAGACACTCACAAAGTTACCGAACACTCTGCAACTCAGTAAGGAGTGCTTGAGCGAAAGTTGCCAGGAGGGCACAAATATCCCTTCGAGGAATAGAAGGGACAGAGACCTTCGAGGTCCGAGAAGTTGAAGCTTAGAAGAGATAAGATATTTTCAGAAGTGCAGACGAGGTCCAAGAGATAGACTCATAGGAGAAACAAAGTTTGAGACCTTTGAATACTTAGAAAATCCTCTAACCTAGAGGAAGTCGAAAGATCAGGAGGAGGAGCGACAGGAATTGTTAGATCGGTTGTGGAGAGGAGCTTAGACCATTAGATTAGTGTCAAGTGAACAAAGGAAGTCCATAGGAGACGAACAGATCCCATATGTTGGATCTGAGTGCAAAGGAGAGTGGACTTGTCAAAGTCCTGAAGTAAATTGGGACCATTCATCGTTAAGGAGGACATGTGGCGTAAGATCCACAACTTCAGAGGATTGTGGACAAGGAGGAGGACAAATAGTTGTAGTAAATCTTGGTCGTTCATCGCCAGGGGGAACGCATCAACAGATCAATAACTCCAGAGAAATCACTTTGAGAGTTTCCGATTGAGAGTTGAAACTCCCAAACTCCGGAGATCCAGAGCCCATAAGTAAATCTCAACCTTCAGATCAAAAGGGACACATGGTAGAGATCTGTTGTTCTCGGGTGAAAGTAAATATTGAGATTTTAGGTTCCTGAGTCCCAGAGAGTCGAAGGACAAAAGCGCCGAAGTGCCAAAGCACTGAAGGGCCAAAGCACCGAAGTGTCGAAGGGCCAAAGTGCCTAAGAGCCGAACAGATCTATACCGTTAAATCCAGAGGACAGGTGGCATGAATCTGGGGATTTCGGGTGAAGACCTGAAGTAAACGTCAATCGTCAAATCGTCTGAAGTAGATCTGAACTGTCACATCTAGAGGATAGGTGGCATGAATATGTGGATTCCAGGTGAATACCATAATTAAACATCAGCCATCAGATCGTCTGAAGTATATCTAAACAGTTAGATCTAGAGGACAGGTGGCGGGAATCTATGGATTCTGGGTGAAGACCCGAAGTAAATGTCGACTGTCATATCATCCAAAGTACACCTCAAGCATTGGATTGCCAAAGTGAATCTGAGCCATCAGATCAACAGCTTCAGGAAATCCATTCGAGAGTTTCTGATTTGAGATTTGATATTTGCGAAGTTTGAAGTTCTGAAAACCTAGTTGACACTACATGCAACCCCCCTTCAGCAAGGGGGCACCATTATATCATCGTAGCAGTAGAATACTTCACTAAGTGGGTCAAAGATATGCCAACGTTCAAAGATGATGGCAAGATTGCTGCTCTCTTTTTGTTTAACTAGATTATAGCAAGGTTCGACGTCCCACGAGAGATTTTCACTGACCATGGCAGTCACTTTCAGAACACAATGATGACTGAATTAAAATCAAACCTTGGGTTGAGGAAAGAACATTCTTCACCCTACTACCCACAAGTGGAAGATGAAATCTCAAGAGGAGGAGGGACAAGAGCTGTTAGATCAGTTGTGGAGAGGAGCCTGGACCATTAGATCAATGTCAAGTGAACAAAGGAAGTGCAGAGGAGAGGAATAGATCCCATCTGTTGGATCTGAGTGCGAAGGAGAGTGGACTTGTCAAAGTCTCGAAGTAAATTGGGACCGTCCATCATCAAGGAGGACAGGTGGCGTAAGATCCATAACTTCAGAGGATTATGGACAAGGAGGAGGAAAAACAGCCAGAGTAAATCTTGGTCGTTCATCGCCAGGGGGAACGCATCAGCAGATCAGTAACTCTGGAGAAATCACTTCGAGAGTTTCCGATTGAGAGATGAAACTCCCAAACCCCGGAGAGCCAGAGCCCAGAAGTAAATCTCAAACTTCAGTTCGAAAGGGACACATGGTAGAGATCCGTTGTCCTTCGGTGAAAGTAAATATTGAGATTTGAGGTTCTCGAGTCCCAGAGAGTTGAAGGACAAAAGCGCCAAAGTGCCAAAACGTCGAAGGGCCGAAACACTGAAGTGTTGAAGGGCCAAAGTGTTGAAGGGCTGAAGCGTCGAAGAGACGAAGAGATCTATACCATCAGATCCAGAGGACAGGTAGCATGAATCTGTGGATTCCGGGTGAAGACTCGAAGTAAACGTCAACCGTCAGATCCTCTGAAGTAGATCTAAACCATCATATCTAGAGGACAGGTGGCGTGAATCTGTGGATTCTGAGTGAAGACTAGAATTAAACGTCAGCCGTCGGATCGTCTGAAGTATATCTGAACCATCAGATCTAGAGGACAAGTTGCGGAAATCTATGGATTCTGGGTAAACATCAGCTATTAGATCATCCAAAGTAAATCTCAGGCATGAGATTGCCAAAGTGAATCTGAGCCATTAGATCAACAGCTTTAGGAAATCTATTCGAGAGTTTCCCAGTTGAGATTTGATATTTGTGAAGTTCGAAGTTCTGGAAATCCGAAGTGAATCTCAATCATCCGATCATCCGAAGCATATATGAGACGTCAAATCATCCGAAGTAAACCTCAAGCATCGGATTGCCAAAGTGAATATGAGTCATCAAATCAACAACTTCGGGAAGTCCATTTGAGAGTTTCTTAGTTGAGATTTGAGATTCACGAAGTCCGAAGTCCCAAAAATACGAAGTGAATCCCAATCGTCCGATCAGTCGAAGTATATCTGATCCATCAGATCACCCAAAGTAAATATCAAGCGTTGGATTGCCAAGGTGAATCTGAGCTGTCAGATACTTTCTATTCAGGAGAAGGCTAGGTTTGAGAGTTAAGAATTCTGAAGTCCAAACTTTTAGAAATCCAAAGTAAATCTCAACCGTCTGATTAGCCAAAGTGAAGCTGAGTCATTAGATCGTTCGAAGTGAATATCAAGTGTCGGATCACCCAAAGTGGATCCGAGCCGTCAGATCCAAGGGAGACGTGGATAAAATATGATAAATCCATATAAAAATTTGAAGTAATTCATAGCCATCAGATCCAAGGGAGATGTGGCAAAAATATGAGAACTCCAGATAAATATCTGAAGTAATTCGTAGTCGTCCGATCTAAGGGAGACGTGGAGAAAATTTGTGGAATTTGGGTAAAGACCCGAAGTAATCCTCAATCGTTAGATCAAGAGGACACACGTTAGTGGATTATAGATTCTGGATAAAATCCATTGGCAAAAAGGCCGAAGTTTGAGATTTGAGATCTCAGAAGTCCAAAACTCGAAGGAGATCTTGATCGTTGATCGAGAAGAGGGCCACAGGATCGTTGATCCAGTTGAAAGGTCAACCACCCGAAGTAAAGGCAGGACTATTGATCCAGTTGAAATATCAACCACCTGAAGTAAAGGCAGGTCCATTGATTAGGAGGACATGTGTCCGCATATCGTTGACTTGGAAGATTGAAGTACGGAAGAGAGAAGGGTTTCGAGAGTTGAAACTCTCGAAACCCAAAATCACGAAGGAGATCTCATCTATGGATGTTGCAAGAGTTCAGATATAATCCGTAGGTCTGAGAGGGGCAGATCTGAGCCGCCAGTTTTCGAAGTAACGTCAAGATCGGGAGATCAATAGTCCCATAGCATTACGGGGATAGGAGTTGCAAGAACGTTAAAAATTTGAGGGCGGGCCACAATTCAAACCATGGATTTGAAAAGAGAACACGTGGAGGCTCGAGGAGAATTGCGGGCCGAAAATAAGTTTGATTCAAACCACCTTTGGCCACGTCTACAATCACGTGGTCCTGTAAGGTCATCATCTAAGGTCACATCAAGATGGGGATTATCCAGAAAAGGAGCTAATACCCAGTGCTCTGAGATTTCACAGGGGAGTGAAAGGGAAGGTCGATGGTGCCCTTAAACCTACACCAAGAATCCAAAAGGTTTTGTGTTTAATTAAAAAATGATACCATCAAGGTCTCAGAGAGTTGTTTGGCTTCAGAATCAGAGATCCTTGACCAGGAGATAGGATTGGTTCCTCGACTTTCCAAATTAGAAACCATGAATGGAGATTCTGTCCTTTAAGAAAAGAGAAAATTTTTATGCCCCATCGTGAGTGTGTTACAGAAGTTAGGAAACCAACAATTTCAACAAGGTTGTCGCAATATCTATACATGTGAGAGAAGGTGATACCAACAATCACAATGTTTGCATCTGTCATCCTTCAAATGATGATACATGGAAAATCCATTACATAGGGAACAATGTACATATTTGTTGTAAAATGCTAATCACTCCTCAAACATTGTTCTTCTCTATTTTTTTAAATTGGTTTTCTTCTTACATTGCTCACCAACTCTTTCATATTGTTGTCTTAACCATCTCACTGCATTTTGAGTACATGTGGGCATTCAGAAAAGAACCACATTGAATTCAGATTCATTGAAAAGTGAAGTTGAAGATTTATTTGAAACTTGATACGTGATATTAAATAATGTATTTTCAATTTTGGAGACATGAAGACTAAATGCTCACGAGATACCTCGGAACAAAAACCCCATTAAAAAATCCAAACTAAAAAATTGAGAAATTTATGTTTGACAAAACAACGTATTCCCACGCAGGAAAAACACCTTTAGTAACCACTCACACAACTAGATCAAATATTAATAAACTAATGTTTTTACATGGTTAAAACCCTCAAAGAGGGAAATATTCCACGACCCCAGCTAACATGACCACTTGAGGCAATATATTGATGCAAAAGAAAATTATTTTACAAGAGAGTTTCTCACAATCAATCATTAGCAAATGACCCTCAATTATCTTTAAACGGATCTCATGGACAAATCATGTGTTAATCTATGGATCAATGTAGCCATTAAGATCGAGGAAAATATGAGCAATTGGATCACTTTATGTCTAGAACATATTGTGATCGTTGGATTACATAACTATAGATGCATATTAATGCATGCTAAAGAAACACACTTTTACCTAAAGACACATTAGACCAATTTGGTCTTAACTAACTCCTAAGTGTCTAAATATCCTAATAATTTAAATGTTAAGGTCAACAACTGGCACACTGATCTCATAAATGAATTACTGTGTTGTGATCATCTACATGGGGGTTGTGAGTTCTCTCAAACTAACGAAGTTGTTATTATTGAGCTTCACAATGATATCTTAATCCTAACACCATTATTACACTAACTTTAAATCAACAATTTTAATTGAAAGTACCTTTGGGAATACTCTTATTCTTCTATATTTTTCCTAGTTTTGTTAACAACGAGAAGAGAGCATACCAGGAGAAATCTCCCAATTCCTCATCTACATAAAGAAATCACACATTGTGTGGTAGTGACAACTTTAAAAAATCAAAACTAAAAAAATGATAAATTTATGTTTCACAAAACAATGTATTCCCACACAGAACAAACACCTTCAGTAACCACTCACACAACTAGATCAAATATTAATACACTAATGTTTTTACATGGTTAAAACCCTCGAAGAGGGAAATAGTCCACGACCACATCTAACATGACCACTTGAGGCAATATACTAATGCAAAAGAAAAATATTTTACAAGAGAGTTTCTCACAATCGATCACTAGCAAATGACCCTCAATTCTCTTTAAACAAATATCATGGAGAAATCGGGTGCTAATCCATGGATCAATGTAGCCATTAAGATCGAGGAAAATATAAGAAATTGGATCACTTTATGTCTAGAACATATTGTGATCGTTGGATTACATAAATATATATGTGTATTAATGCATGCTAAAGAAACACAATTTTACCTAAAGACACATTAGACCAATTTGTTCTTAACTAACTCCTAAGTGTCTAAATATCCTAATAATTTAAATGTTAAGGTCAACAACTGGCACACTAATCTCATAAATGAATTGTTGGGATGTGCTCATCTACATGGGGTCTGGGATTTCTGTCAAACTAACGAAGTTGTTATTATTGAGCTTCACAATCATATCTTAATCCTACCACCATTATTACACTAACTTTAAATCAACAATTTTAATTAAAATTTTAATTTTAACTTTTTATATAATAATTTTAATCGAAAGTACCTTTGTGAATACTCTTATTCTTCTATATTTTTCCTAGTTTGAACAACATCTAGAAGAGAGCATACCAGGAGAAATATACCAATTCCTCATCTACATAAAGAAAGCACAGATTGTGTGGTAGTGACAATTTTAAGAATAAAAAGAAGTCACAACAATAGAAAAATATCATCTAAGTACCCAAAATATTGTAGATGTGATCCCAATATTCAAACATGAAACCCAAAAAAATGAAATTCAAGAAGAAAATATTCTAAGGTATCTATGTGGGGCTCATGGTGCCAAGGTTTCCTATGTTACATCCTCATCTCTTCACACCAATAGGGAATGTGTTACCTTCAATTTTCTCAGTACATTATTTTTCTCTTTTAACCACCTCTTTAATGGTGTATTTTGTTAACCCTCTAGCTTATAAAAGGGAACAAATGTGGAAAAATGAAAGGGAGTTGTTACACATGATTTTGGTCATCTTGGTGATGTATTACCAATGGTGTACTCAGGCTCCAAACAAGAAATTTCTCCTGAGAAAAGTGGCACTTATCTCCTTCCAGAAAACATATTTTCAAAGTGAGTTCGCAGGTTGTCTATAGCCTAGGGTGCGAGAATGACCCATTCTCGTAGACCACCTTCAGCTAGGGTGTGAACTTCTCGGAGTGTGCTCTATACTTAGGGTGCTAACTTGTTTTCAAGCTTGGAAAATAGATGAAGTCTTGAGGGTTCTAGAAGTGAATCTTCTATAAAATGGGTTGGCATTCAAATGGTTATCATTTTACTAGTTTCCCTGATTTGGTGGGATCATTCTCATCCATGTAATCATCTCATCCTCTCCTATATATTGATGGGATTCTCATGGAAAAGGTTAAGCAATATTAATTGAAGAATTGGTGAAGGAATTGTGTGAAGAACCTAGCTTGAACAGAAGTTTGGAGACTCTAGTAGATCTATCAAGAGGAATTGGATCTTCTTCATGCAAGGACCGAGCAAGTGTGTGTGTTGGAACCAAGAGTCACCGAAAGGAAGCTTGTGACATCAAGGCAATCAAGTTGTATCTTCTACTTTCCATTAATATGATACAACGACATGTCCTTTTCCCATAAAGTCATTCTTACTTTATTGTGTAATTCCATGACCATACACATAAGTTGACGATTGAATACATTTTGGTATGTTCACTTTGGTTGGTTTGTGTTGTCTTGGTCTTGACCTCATGAGATTCCCGGAGCGAAGCGAGACCAAAAAAGACCCAAGGAAGTGATACAAAGGTATGTTACTTGTTCCTCCTTACTAGCTAATTCAATGGTCATAACTTAGGGAAAGAGTCATGTCCTGTCCTGTTTTGTTTTAGATCCAGGTGGATCTAGGGAGATTTGTTAGTGTCTGCACCTACCGATTAGTCCGATAACAAAATTGGCGACCATACTGGGGATGAAACCCATTTTTTAGTGGTTTTTGGTGTTTTTCCTTGGCCATTTTCTCTTGCCTTACCTTTCTTGATTACTATCAATCTCTGAGTCTTCAGGACACCCTGATAGACTCTCTGGGTCCAGAAGTCCCTTCAAAATTTTTGTCTTTTTCCAAAATTTTGCCTATTTTCAGGCATTCTCGCACTGAACCCCACAGTGGCCTGTGAGAACCCCTTGAGTTCGCACTTTTCCTTTCATTCCAGTGTGAGGTTCTCGCACCTTGCTTGAAGCCAACCTGCGAGAATGCTCCATTCTCGCACTATGCATTACTGATAGTCTGCGAACCCTCTTTTAAAAATTTTGGATTTAAGGTTTTTGCATGCTCAGATGCCCAGATCAGTATAGGTGTCTGAAAAGAACTTCTTGGACCACTAGTTGATGTTTTCTTGACTTCGGATTTTGTGCACAATTAGTCTTAGGAAATCAAAGGCTCTTCTTGTCTATCTTTTTCTCAACTCTCATTTCTTGACTTTTCTTAGCAAGGATATAATCTATGATCTTGGGATCTGAGTACTTGTTTGGTTAGGAGCTGGTGATCGGTTTGAAGGTTGGATTTGTTTGTATTTCTCATTTTCTCATTATTTGGAAAATCGTTGTTCTCATGCAATTGAAAAGACTAGTTTTGTCTACTTGTCGTTTTTGTCTCCATTGAAAGATTGGTTTGGGTTTTTGTTTATTGCTTGTTCGCTAGTTATTGGTTTTCCTTACTTTCACCACCATGGTGTAGATCTTTTTAAAAAGTTAAAAACATTTTTCTTTTAAAAGAATTTTCATTTTGAAAATATTGGAAATCAATTGTTAAAAAGAACTAATAGAGAATTGTCATTGTTACGTGATTCATTGGGATTGCATTTTAAAGAAGATTGTGTATCGTAGTTCAAGATTGTTCTGGAATACTTTTCTTTCCCTCCCGTACATATGATTCATCGAAAGAAAATTGATATATTTCATTCCTATCTATGCATTTTTGGGTCAGAGTCTCACACAACATCGGTTTCATCTTCATTTCCGTTGAGTAACAACAACCCTTAAAAATATTGCGCAATTTTAAAATTTAACTAGTAACTCTTTTCTAGGACTCTATTACACCAACAATTAGCTAGGATAGCGCTTTGGAATAGGTAGAGAGATACACTCTCCAAAGCACAAAACACACAATAGCATCTAGTGTTAAGGAGTGTCAAATTCCATTTACAACATTTTGTCCTGGGAATCCCTTCTCACACAAGGGTCAAACACAAGGTCGCATTGATATTGACAGAGTCACTCACCCTGCTTTGTTGATATCGTTGTAGAGATTGCACGTATTACGGGGGTCACTTGGAGGTATACCCACAATGATGAGTGGAAGCCTCTCGAGTTGATTTCGGGCTAGATACCTTGCCCTTGCATATGGATTGGACTGTCGACTGTCCCCCCAGGCTTTATTGTTGTCGGTGGTAACCTTAGTAGCCTATCTTCTTAGGGTCTTACACAAGGTGACTGTGAAGGGGCAAGTCTTCATGGTACCTGCAATCAACGTTGGCCAAACTCACTCGCGCTCCTTGGAGGGTATACCCATGATTATGTGTGGGATCTTGCACCAGGGTGTAAGTCCGTTGAGCAGGTCATCAACATAACTTTTCCACCCTAGCCCAACTCCTTCTCATCTCGTTGTTGCGACGTTGGATTTCATCACCAACTAGTGACTTTGGAATTAGAACCTCTTGTTTGCTTGGTATTGTTTCCTATATTTTGTTTACTAGCGCATGTTGTTTGTTTACCCAAGTTGACCACAGGGTTTTCTTCATAATTTTGTAACTCATTCACAATAGACCCTCCACGTCATTCATGTAGAATGCAGGGCTTACCTCCAGAAAATATGGAAGGTTATCAACCCCTGCCTACAAGCTCCCCTGAGGGCTCTCCTCAACAGATTGAAGTCCAAGATGTCACCACGCCACAAGTGGAAAGAACTGACTCTCTAGAATGGTTCTGAATTACCAATTCTCGATAGGACTTTCGAATTCACCCCGATTTTGAGAGACGTATTATGTGAGTGAATTCTTCTGGAGACTTAGCTGTTTTGTCTTCTGGATCACCGATTGAACCTTTTCTATGACTTGAGGACCAAGATCCTTTTTGGTCTGCAGACATTTTTAGACGAGATCTCTTTGGTGCGGGATCAGGCATTGAAATCACCGTCTCACCTACATTCCCCGAAACCTATGACCTAGATGCAGTACCTTTTACTACTGCTTATTATTTTCCTGGTATAGAAGCTCCGTGAGATGACCACATCTTGAACATCCCTTTACAAATGGCCCATTACACAGATACTATGAGTATTCACACCAGGATTACAACGGATAGTCAAGCCCCCATCGACACAACACTCTCGCCCAATGTCACCCTAACACTTCCACCCAGATATCGTGCATTGAATGCTTCTATTCCCACTCCTACGCAAACCCCATCTAGAACTCCTGGTGGTCCCGATTCTTCTGAGCACTCTCCTCCCAGCTTCATTCAGACACTTCCTCTACCCTCTTTTGGAGGACCATTTTCATCCTCTATCAACAACACTATTCCGTCATTCACACCAAATTACCAGATTCCTGTTGGTGGAAAATTTCACCAAGGAGGTTTAACCCAACCCCCCCTTGTAGGGAAAATTCCTATTGGAACACAAATCCCAATGAGAACACAACCCCCAATTGGCACACAACCCCCAATTGGATGACAACCCCCACCGACCCCACCCTAGGAACAAAACATACCTCCATCCTTGGCCTAGTATTGGAACCATCTGATACAACATAATCCTCAATCGACTAGGGGGAAACAGCTTCCAACTACATCCATTATACCCCCTAGTATAATCCAACCATATCCAAGTATGTCCAATCCTATTTGGGGATCAAATTCTCACCCCCTGAGCTACTTTCCTCTACAACAACCACCGAATCTGCCTGGGTCTTCACATTATATGCAGACTGCTTACGGTCCCACTGGTTTTCCAACGAGACTCCCTCCCCAAAGCCACCAGTACCCGCATGTGAATAGACAGTTACCCTTCTTGGCCACTTTGGACCTCCCAGATCTATCAAGGATTTTAAATGATCCAATCCATCACTCTCCCCAATGGCCCGCTATACCATCCAAGATACCATCTGACATCCCTAAATTCGATGGCAAAGTGGGAGAGGACCCGAACAATCATGTCATGACTTTTCACCTCTGGTGCTCATCCAACTCCCCGATGGATGACTCTATTCGTTTATGTCTTTTTCAAAGAACTCTCACGGGTTCTGTCGTGAAGTGGTATATAGAATTACCACGAGGTTTCTTCACGAACTTCAACACCCTAGCTATGGATTTCCTCACCCACTACCAATTACCGATCTGTTATGAAATGGGGACTGAGATTTTGAGTTCTTTCAAAAAAACCAAAGCCACTCATATATCCGATCACATTCATGAGTGGCGACGAAGACAACATCTCATCAAACTCGAACTTCCCGATCAGTTGCTGGCAGAGTGGTTCACAAAATCATTTGTGAATGACATCGCTCGTGACATCACCATGGGTGGAGTTGTCATCAAAGAATAGGCCATAGGTCGTGCTCAATATCTCGACCTCGTTTACTTACAAACGGGTACTCTTTATGACTTACTCCCTGATGCACCTTGTCCTTCCACTTCGGCCACCTCAACTACTCCAGCTGCTTCTCATGCAGCCAACGGTGTGATTGGCACTTTCCATGCCCAACCACATTCCACCTCAAGCAACAACCCCAAACCTGCTTCTTCTAATGGTCAAAATGCTCCATCTCCTACCCCTCCCACCGGCAAGACTTCTAAGGTAAATGTTGTTCAATCTACCCCAGCCGGTAAAAACAAATCCCGAAAGGGAAAGGGTAAGAATAAGGAGGACAAAAATACTTCTCAAGCAGAGAGAACCAAAACTCCACCCATTGACGATAGAAATAAGCGCAAACCCCTATACCCTTGTCTTATCTGTGGTGATGATCACTACACGAAGGATTGTCCACAACGCACCGAGGTTACTAAGTTCCTTCAAGGGGCTCTGAAACCACCCACTCCGGCCATTTTGTCCCAACCCTTCCCCTATCAACAACAGGCCCAATTGGTCATTAATTACCAACCTTCCCCTTCTACTACGTCCTATGTATTGATGTGTACTTGTGATTCAAAGAAGAATGACATTGCACTCACCACTCGAGCCAAAGATTATTCTCCCCCTAAAGAGAAGGTTGATGATCTACCTCCTTCATTGGTACAACCCTCTGCCGTGACTCCACCTACCAATGGTCCTCTTCATCTCGAACGATCGAGCCTTGACATAGTTCTTCGACCCCCTCCAAAGGGCGTCGTTCGAAAATTGGCTTTCAATCCTCATGCTTGTGTTGCCTAGAACTACAACATTGTTGAAGATCTTGCCCAAGCACCTTCTGTGATGTCAGCCCTCGAAGTCCTTCAAAGTTGTCCCACACAATAGAAGTCACTGTTGAAAGCTATAGATGGAATCGACTCAACGGACACGAATTTAATAATTTTTGACTTGGAAGATCACATTCCAAGGTTACCCCCACAACTTGCATTCCAAATCCAAGTGATTGTCTCCAACAAAAACATTTGTAGAACCGTCATTGATGAGGGTTCCTGGACGTGTGTCATGTCTGTGACCTACTGGAAAGCCATCGGCTCTCCCTCTTTGACTGAATCCCATAACACACTCAAAGCCTTCAACAGCTCTGGTTTAAAGCCTTACGGTGTCCTTCCTTCATTTCCAATCATGCTAGAAGGCAAAACGGTCCAAGTCGAAGTGGAAGTTTCTGATGCTCCTCTCGATTACAATCTTCTGCTTGGCTGTAGATGGATCAATTCCATGCGCACAATTGTGTCGACTCTTTTTCATGTTATACGTTTCCCACATCAAGGAAAGGTAATCACCGTCAACCAATTAGCCTTCTTTAACTCGGATACGCGTACTGGCAACATACTGTTTATCGATAAAACCCCACCGGGTTACGAGAACGTCTGTGTAGGTCTTCTCAAAGAATCTTCGTTAATGGGTACCTTCCCCATTCCACCACCTGATGTTCCATGCTCGTCTGTTGCTTCAATCAACATGATCTCCACCTCGATTCAAGAAACCCCTGTGTCTTAGGACCCATGGATGGTACCTGACCCTGGCGATCATCTTCGTTACGGTGATGAAATGCCTTTAAGTCCGGTCAAATCCACCTATCAGGACATTCAATCGACAACCCCTTCTACCCCCTCTCTTGGTGAATTATCTCCAAATCCTTTCCGCGTCATTTTTCCCATGGATGAGATGATTATGTCTATCATGGAAGACACCCCATGGGACGATGGACATCACCGTTCCATCCTCTTCCTGGAACAAAACACCATTGAGAGCTACCAATGAATCTTGACTCTGTTGACCGTTGTCATCATTTCAACCATTCGCAAGTCCACACACGATGTGTTTTCCGAAGGGAACTTAAGCAATATCTCACCCACTATTCCCCTCGACATATCCATCAAACCTAGAATTGTCGAAAATGTGCATATCGGAGCTTCGTGTTCCCTTGATGAAATCGTCACCTACACGTCCCTTTTCAAAGAGTTTTGTGACGTATTCGCCTGGAGCTACGAAGAAATGTCGGGTATTGACCCCGACATTGTGATACAAGATATCAAGACATACCCAAAAGATAAACCCGTCCAGCAAAACCTTCATCCAGTTCACCCACATAAAGTGGTTGCTATCAAGCTTGAAGTCGATAAACTTCTTAAATCTAGCTTTATTTACTCGACGGCCCTCACTGACTGGGTTTCCAATCTTGTCTCGATCGACAAGAAACAAGGCACAATCCATGTATGTGTTGATTATAGGGATATCAACAAAGCTTTCCCTAAGGACAACTTTGCTACCCCCTTCATCGATCAGATTGTCGACGATTGCAATGGAAGCAAAATCTTCTCTCTAATGGATGGTTTCTCTAGATATAATCAAATCAATATTGTTCTCGAAGATCAACACAAGACTGCTTTTATTTGTCCTTGGGGCACTTTCGCCTATCGAAAACTTCCTTTCGGTCTCAAGAACGTTAGAGCAAATTTTCAACGTGCTATGTCTTACACCTTCCATGATATCGAACACATTGTTCAACCATATCTTGATGACTTACTTGCTCATTCCATGCGCCAAGTCGATCATCCAATCCACCTCCGAGCCATTTTTGTCCGCTGTCGATTTTACCATATATGCTTGAATCCTCACAAATGTGTTTTCTGTGTAGAATCCGGCCGACTTATAGGATTTATTGTTTTGCATCAAGGGATCAGGGTACATCCTTTAAAGGTCAAGGTGATTCTCAATCTCCCTCCTCCTTCTACACTTCATCAGTTACAAAATTTTCAAGGGAAAGAAAACTTTCTTCATCGCTTCATCCCAAACTACATCGAGATAACTCTTGCATTTACGCGACTCCTCAAAAAGGGGTCCGAGTTTGTATGGGATACCATCGCAAACAAAGCCTTTGAAGATTTGAAATTGTCCCTAACACATGCTCCGCTTCTCTTTCCCCCCAATTACAGTCGCGATTATTTCCTCTACCTCGCAGCCTCGGATTACACCATTGCTATGGTTCTCGTCCAAGAGGATGATTCTCATGATGAGCATGTTATCTATTACTTGATTCAAAGTCTAACGCCTACCGAAACCAAGTATTTACATGTCAAAAAACTGGCCTTGGCTGTCGTCCAAGCAGTTCAACGCTTCCGGCACTATATCCTCTCTCGCAAGACTACGGTGATTTCTAACTGCAACCTTATGCAACACATTCTCACACGTCAATTGCTAGGGGGAAAATACTCCAAATGGATCATGATACTCCAGGAGTTTGACTTGGAATTCGAACGATCCAATTCCAAGAAGTTCTTGGTGTTTGCCGAGTTGATATGCGACTTTCCCTACTCTGAAACGGAAAATGTAGTAGCCAATTCATTACCTGATGAATCCCTTTTCCTAATTAGTTTTGATGATATTTGGTATGGCGATATCATCATATATATCCAACCCAGACTTTTCAGCCCAATTTGTCTAGTACTGACTAGCATCAAATATGCTACCAAGCCCATCAATATATTATCCTCGGGGATACTCTTTATCGTCGTGGGATTGACTCAGTTTTTCGACACTGCCTCACGTTCGACGAAGCCGAGAAAGCCTTAAATGATTTCCATTCTAGAGCTTGTGGTGTTCATATGTCCGGGTATGCTACTGCCCAGAAGATCTTACGAGTAGGGTACTTTTGGCCTTCTCTATTTAACGATTGCATAATCACCATCCAAAAATTCCATGCTTGCCAAACCGATAATCATAAGTTACGATCACATCTCGCTCCTCTCCACCCCGTGGTCTTCATTGGTCCCTTTGTGAAATGGGGCATCGATTTCATGACATGTCACCCCCACTCAACCGAGGGGCATGGATACATTATTGTATCCGTAGATTATTTTACAAAATGGGCCAAGGCGATGTCGACATTTGACAATACTGGAAAGACCCCAACATTATTCATTTTCAATCACATCATAGCTCGTTTTGGTGTTCCTCGGGCTATCGTCACTGATCATGGTAGCCACTTTAGAAACTTCATGATGTTCGAACTCACTGAAAAGTTGGGTCTTCACCATGAAAACTCAACGCCCTATTACCCACAAGCCAATGGTCAAGTCGAAGCGATTAACAAAGTTCTCATAACGATGCTTCGACGAATGATAGGGATTCACAAAACAAGTTTGCACACAATGTTGTTTTCAGCATTGTGGGCTTACAGGACATCTGTTAAGTTCTCTATTGGGTTTACACCTTTCCGGTTAGTCTATGGTCTAGAAGCTATTCTCCTGATTGAATGCGAGATACCCTCTTTAAAACTAGCCGTCGAACTCCTACCAAACACTTCTGCAGAGGAAGAACGTCTGTTGTATCTCATGTGATTAGATGAAACTTGACGCGACGCTACCCTATTCATAGAATCCCAGAAGAAATGTGTCAAGGCCCAATATGACAAACATGTCAAGCCTCACGTTTTCTCCGAAGGAGATCTGGTTCTCCTCTACGAACAAGATCGAGATATGCTAGGAGTTGGAAAATTCGAAGGCATGTGGCGAGGTCCTTATATCATTAGATGAGTTTTGGAGAAAAGATATTACAAGTTAGTATATTACGATGGTATCCCTTTGGGTGAAACCAGAAATGGGTTGTACTTGAAGAAGTACTATGCATAAGATCACCTGTGCACAAGTACTTGTATTTTTATTGTATCATACTTCTTGTGTGTTACTGTAGTTTTCTTTTTTCGTTATCTGGTCTCTTCCCTTATGTGACGTTGTTTTTTATTTCCATATGCAAGAGTCTTCTCTACCCCACATTGGCTTCGCTGATGGCGCTAGACATAGTACTCAAAACCTTGCTTATGCTGCGTGGGCAATTTACACCCCTACAAACGAACTTATCACTCTACGACGTGTGTGTCTCGGCTGTGCGACCAACAATATTGCAGAGTATAGTTTCGTTATTGAATTGTTGATTGATGCTATCTCACTTGGTGTTCATCACTTGGTTGTGCATCTTGATTCGCAGCTTGTAGTACTATATTTAAGTAATGTCTATGCTATTCGAAGTCCTACTTTGTTACGGGTGTATTTGCGAATTCGCCTCTTGGAACGTTATTTTGATTATATTGAGTATCAACATATTCCTAGATGTCTAAATACATTAACTGATGCATTAGCTAACTATGTATTGGATAGACATTTGGGTCATTTATAAATCAATCACATCACAAGTATCACACAACACAAGATAAACCAGTAGAAGTCGTATGTATATATAACGATCAAAAAGATTTTTACAAAAAGTTCTGTCCAAGGTCCAAAATTTCAAAATCTGAAGCTCATAGCTTCTACAAAGTGACGTCATGGATGACGTTCATGGTAACACATGACTGCCCGGGAAACCCTACGAAGCATTCGACCAACGAACTCTGACACTCCCACCGTATGACGTTGATAACGTTGTGGAACCTCTCCAAGAGGCATGTCTGGAATGTCTGTTGTCAAACCCTCTAAGTTTTGTTCCACTGATTCATAATCCTTAGCATCCCATCATGGCACTGGAGCCACCTCTCCTCGCCGCTGAATAGGAGAAGTACTCGATGGTCGATAAGGCCCCACATCTGTGTCATCAAAAATAATTTTTGTAATTAGACCTTGGACGAACATAAAAACATTTGCATATGATAAAATTCACAAAAACATTTAAAAAGTAAAAATGTGTACTTCTTACCGAGATTTCCCCACTGAGCACCCTCGGGCAGGGCCAAGTCTAGATCTCCTCGGAAGTCCAACCCAACATAGCCGTAATCATCGACCATCATCATCTGTGGTCACAACTAGTCAAAGAAGGAATCATTGTATTTGATGATTGGTCCAACAACATGTCCGGCCATGAGGTTACACCACCTCAGCATTCTCAGATCCTCTGGAGCCAGTAAACCCCACTCAACCTATATCCTTAGCAAGGGAAACCTCTCAAGAAAGAAGGACACCAACAATGACCCGCACCCGAATTGCTTCAGTTCGCCTCTCCTGCATTTGGTTAACTGCCTCTTCACACTACGAAGGACTGCGTCTGCCCAGTTAAAGACCCGAGGCTCGGTACACTCTATGGAATACTGAAAGTAGCTCTAGAGAGCCATGTGTGGAGAAACGCTCCTAGCCATATGAGAAATGGTGAAAAAAATAGTGTGAAGGGTCAAATCCTGCACCCTCCAAATGGCCACTTTTCCTTTGCTCCTTTCCACCTCTGGAACACAATACAAATGACAATATTCACTCATAGGCAACCCACCACCCCTGCTACCAGTCATGCTAGCATGGTACCCATGCCGTGACAGTCCTGTCAAGAAATAATTATCCTCAATATCCAAGGATAATGTGTGGACCCCTACGTGGAAAACTTGTTGGTCCACATCCCACATATGCATGAGTTACTCCAATAGCCTGACTTGGGCCCTCATACCCGGGATACGAAAGAGTTTCAGGAGACCAGAGTCTCGCAAAGAGGCAATAGTGCCCAGATTATTCCCGGCAATAACATCATCTTGTTCATGCTCTCTTTCACGCCATTCTATAACCATGGTAATAGCCAAATGCCTGCATAAGAAACATAAGAAGAAGGTCAGCAACTCTCTTCAAGACTTGGTATCTTTTTCATTGAGCAAACTTTAAATAAATTTTTCACTTTGCAGTTCTTGCAGGTGCCCTTTAGGCATAGTACGAGGTTCTCACAGGTGCCTTTGGGGCCACCTGCGAGAATGATGCATTCTCGCAGGTCCCGTGTGGCCGGCCTGCGAGAATGGCTGAGCTCAAATTTAACCCCCCAAAAAAGCTCGAAAACTTGAATTTTACCAATGAAAATGAAAAATTGAACCATGAAAAGATAAAAGACAAGGAGCTTACCTCACTGCCGAAGATGGTTCGTCGAATGGATACTTGTACCTTCCACAATCGAGCGTCGAAATTCAAGGGCAAAAGGGGGGTTTTGGGCTAAAATATTGGCAAAGTTACAATGACCATGGTAAAAAAACTTTTACCCACTTATATTTACTTTCACCATTTTTTATTGGTTTTTATAATTGTTTTATTTATTAAACCTAATGCCTAATACCCTTATGAGTGTGACTTTTGCAGACATGGAAACTTCGATGTTCATACACAGGGATACAGATATTTTTTCTCTTTTTCATCGCATGTTTGCATTGTTTTTTATGGTTTTTGCACAAAACCTTGAGCTTGGTCTTTGTCCGTTCTCATGCTCGAAAATACATCAGAACATGATTGAGCACACTTTTATCACTTTTTCATGCTCAGCAAGGTTATACAAAAAAGGAACCCCCTGGAGTCCTCTTTAAGCTCTTTTCAGACTCTCTAAACGTGAAAAGATCGTTGAGCGACCTGGCTATTTTAACGCTCGTTAAACTATTTGAAGAAACCATCTGTTGGGTGATAATTTATCTCTTTTTCGGTCTCATCAGACTATTTTATGAAAAAGGAACTGAGAGAGTTCTCTTTTAAATGTTTTTCCAGACTCTATAATCATGAAAAACCTTCGAGTTTTCTATCTTTGGACTCGTTAAACAAACATTGAAAGACCTGTGATGGGACTGAACCACTCCTTCCTAGGGTTTGTTAAACATACTCCGAGGGACTCGTCCGAAGGATGAGCTTACATCAACAAGCATATGTTATCCTCCTCAAGCTTGCGTAAAAATAAAGAGGTACTCGCCAGAAATGGTGGGGGCAAATTTGGGAAAGGGATGTGTTTTCGTACTCATATTATTGGCAGTAAGTGTCGCTCTTGAACATGACACCCCCCTGTTCATTATCTAAATCCAGTTTGGGAAATACATTTGTCTCTCATTTGATTTACTACAAGTTCATATCCTATGTCGTCTATGAGTCAATGTTGCCAAATCATTGGTCGTGTCATTCATATGTTCAAGAGAAGTTCATCCAAAACCTCTATCGAGTCGTCCATCTGTAGTTGTCCATTCCCTCCATGTCGACCTTCTCTGTGTCCAGTTCAACTTACATCATACTCTGTTCTTCCTTCAAAATCTGTTACTCATTTTGTGTCATTGATGGGGGATACATCAAGGCCCTTCTATGATGAGTTTTGTTCCATCGACTCCAGCTCATTATCTAGAACTTAGAAATTATTACAAATTCTTTGGTACCTTGGAACTTGCATGCCTCAATGGCAGGTTTCCTCACTTTCGACAGTGGGTTTTCATCATTGACCCCTGATCGGGAGATTCCATCGAATGTTCAACCTCAAATCATTTATTCACATTCGGTGGATTGTACTAGTGTACCTTGGGAGTCATTGACATTAAGGGTGATTTCCCTCGCACTTGTTTACAGTTTCATCAATGACCGGTAATCAAGTGGTTTCTACCATGTTCGACTTCAACACATGTAATCACATGGTTGGATTCATACTTTTAGGTGACGGGATTGAAGACCCTAGATCTCATCTCTTTGATCCAGGTTGCAATGGAATATGTATAATTTGCTGACACATAGATCCACTTTGTATGTCTCGTGGTTATTTCATCTCGTGGCATGGATCCACAGTGTATTCTTGGTGGCCATGCGATTTTTTGATGGCATGGATCCACGGTGTATGATTGGTGGAAATGACCTATGTTTATCATGTCATATGTCTGTGATCTGAGTATGGGAATGCCTACCTCAGAACTAGTATGATATTCTGCAGATGCTTGGTTGTTTGCAAGTTTCCAATTAGGTGTGCTCCTGGTTTCCGACACACACACGCAGTTTACAAAGTATTTCGACTGTCACTGATTCCGGCCTCATAATTTCGGGGGCATTCTATTACACATGATTTTGGTCATCTTGGTGATGTATTAACAATGGTGTACTCAGGCTCCCAACAAGAACTTTCTGCTGAGAAAAGTGGCACTTATCTCCTTCTAGAAAACATATTTTCAAAGTGAGTTCGTAGGCTGTCTATAGCCTAGGGTGCGAGAATGACCCATTCTCGCAGACCACCTTCAGCTAGGGTGCGAACTTCTCGCACTGTGCTCTATACTTAGGGTGCGAACTTGTTTTCAAGCTTGGAAAAGAGATGAAGTCTCGAGGGTTCTAGAAGGGAATCTTTTAGAAAATGGGTTGGAATTCGAATGGTTATCATTTTACTGGTTTCCCTGATTTGATGGGATCATTCTCATCCATGTAACCATCTCATCCTCTCCTATATATTGATGGGATTCTCATGGAAAAGGTTAAGAAATATTAATTGAAGAATTGGTGAAGGAATTGTGTGAAGAACCCAACTTGAACATAAGTTTGGAGACTCTAGTAGATCTATCAAGAGGAATTGGATCTTCTTCATGCAAGGACCGAACAAGTGTGTTTGTTGGAACCAAGAGTCACCAAAAGGAATCTTGTGACATCAAGGCGATCAGGTTGTATCTTATACTTTCCATTAATATGATACAACGGCATGTCCATTTCCCATAAAGTCATTCTTACTTTATTGTGTAATTCCTTGATCATACACATAAGTTGACAATTGAATACATTTTTCTATCTTCACTTTGGTTGATTCATGTTTTCTTGGTCTTGACCTCACGAGAGCACCGCAGCTAAGCGGGAGCAACAAAGACCCAAGGAAGCGATACAAAGGTATGTTACTTGTTCCTCCTTACTAACTAATTCAATGGTCATAAGGTAGGGAAAGAGTCATGTCCTATCCTATTTTGTTCTAGATCTAGGTGTATCTAGGTGGATCTAGGGAGATCTGTTAGTGTCCGCACCTACCGATTAGTCCGATAATAGGAGCCAAATTAGAAGAAAACTATTCATGTAGAGACATTGTCCCTAATAATTTTTTGTATATCTCATTGGTCATGTATGGGTGTGATACCATGACATAGTCCGTATAGAGAAAATACTTCAATTATGACTCAGATACAGACATGATTTTAACATCTGGCACACTTTGTATGTGTATCATGTCTCAAGCTATGGTTCAAGGATGAAAATTAGGGATATCTAGACTAAGTGTTCTTTTAGGCCTTATGGGCCCTACACAAGACCTCAAATCACCATAGGGACCTTGTAGGGATAATTTGATCCGGATTGTTTTCGGTATGAAATGAAAGCAGAGATATAACAATGAAATACACATAAAAATTGCTAGAAACAGACAAATACAACAATACATGACTTCTATTAATGAAAGAAATGTATAGAGACTGTAAAAATATAGAGTACATGACTCGCTAGAATGGTGGCATCTTTATCTCTGAGAAAAGATGTGACGACTACAATCATTCGCAAGAAGATGAGTACAATGAGGCTCTGAGGGCCTTCTTATGATAAACATGAATTCCAAAACCCTAGACATCCAAAAAACTAACCCTAGAAGATGAAGTGCCAAAATTCATGTGGGCCCCATTGGGGTCAGTTAGTACATCAACTTCCAAGGGTCGTAACTTTTGCATACGATCTTCGTTTTAGGGGTGTGATAGCCCGTTGGAAAGGTCTTTTTGAGAACCATGCATTATGTTGTCAAATTCTAACTCCATTATAAATTTGACTATGGAAAGCCATGAAAACACTTTTTAGGGCCCCAAAATGGCCCTTGAAGTACATAAAGATGTACTAACATGAAAACTTACAAAATAAGCCAGTTGAAATAGGTGAGCGACCACCAATATCCACTTAGATTTTGTGTAGGGATTTAGGACATACCTAGAAGTAAAAAACCCACAATTACAAAGAAATGTCCCCATTACAGAGAAACGTGTTGAACTGAAAATTGTCAAGATGAGCTAGTTGGAATTTGGAAAAGGTGGGTGGCCACCAATATCCACCTGGATCATAATATCTAGTTTGTGATTAGGAATGATAAATGCACTTTCTATGGGCCATGCATGGGGTCATGAAATATCATAGAGACCTTGTAGAGGTAATCTTTGGTGTATGTGTGGAATATGGGAATAATTATGACATTTTTCAAAGTATGGATGGGCCACATTTTTTAGAGCATGGTTCAAGCCTAAAAATTAATGAATTCATCCATCAAATTTGTTTGTAGGGATCATGGGCCATGCACATGAGAATAAATCATCACAAAGGACCTCTAAAAGGAATGTTTGAATTTCAAGTGAGATATGGGAATAAATATAATAATCGGTGCATTATGTATGGGTTTGAAATCTATATTTATGGTTGGGTGATTAAAACTAGGTATTTGGGTTACAAAGTTTTCTTCTAGGGCTCATGAGACATACATATGGCCCAAACCCAACACAAAGGTCGCACAAATGGAATATTTGACATAGATATGAGAACAATTTTGATATTTGGCATAACATTGATGGGTCATGCAGGCTAAGGCACAATTTAAAAATGACAACTAGGGATTTTGATCATGACACGATCTGCTAGGGATCAGGGGACATATGAATGTCCTATAACAACCAAAATTACCTCATAGAGGAAAAATTGGCCCTATCAAAATCAAT
This sequence comes from Picea engelmannii, assembly GCA_009831015.1. Taxonomy (NCBI): domain Eukaryota; kingdom Viridiplantae; phylum Streptophyta; class Pinopsida; order Pinales; family Pinaceae; genus Picea; species Picea engelmannii. The sequence continues at coordinate 737,097 of ML786087.1, read as the reverse complement.
GTTATGTTTGGAGAAACATGAATAGGTCTTGTGTCCTAGGACAACGCTTATATACATAAAACAAGGACATTGGCCCTAATATATTTTGTTATGATTCAGAAGACATACATGGGACCCAGAACCTCAATAGAGTTATTGAAGATATATTGTTTGGCTTGCAATTAGGATATGGTTATTAGTTTGACATTTTGTATAAAATGATTGGGTCTTATGGTCTAAGCCATGTTTTAGGACCAAAACCAAGAGACATATGCCCTCATGGTTCCTTATAGGGCTCATGGCTCATATATAGAGCCCCAAATTACCCTAAATACATTGTAGTGGGAATTCTTGTCCCATAAGTGAGATATATGCATAATTTTAACATTTAGTGTAGAAAGGATGATTCTCATGGCCCAATCCCTTTTTTAATATGAAAAACCAAGGACTCGAGCCCCAACAATTTATTTTATATCTCATTCTACATGCACAAGGTCATAAGCCACCACAAAGGCCCCATAAAGGGAATTGTTTACCTATGAATGGTATATATGAATAATTTTGACAATTTGTGTACCATGGATGGGTTTGTTTAGGTTTAGGAAATAGGGACAAAGGTCCTAATGGTTCCCAGTAAGGATCATGGTCCATGCAAAGGGTCTCATAGCATCATTACTATTATTGGGTGAATAGAAGCAATGTTTAGTGCCTCGGTTATGATTTTCCTCCCGTGAGATACCCATTGATAAAAACATGCAAATGGTGCCCATATCCCCACTTAGTCGCCACGGACCCCTTTTTGAGTTCATATGTGGTGGTTCAAGGAAGAGTATTTCTTATCCTTAGATGGCTAGAAGCACCATTTATAGCCTAAGGTCCATGTTCCTTCTATCGACCATGTCTAGGGCCTCAAGATCCATGCCATGTGCTCAAATGATGTCCATATCCTCACACAAATGCCAAGGATACCCTTAAGAGGTCATCTCAACCATTAGTCATGTTTTTTGTGTCATGTCTCTTCATATATGTCTACATGAGACTTAGGTTTGAGGTAACCAAGTTGGTGGTATGGAATACATGAAACATATCAAAATTAACATGTTTTTCATCTTTCAATATGTCTTATTTTGACGAACCACTAGAATGTTACAAATAGCCACAAATAATGAAATCACAAACATACGTAGACTTGTTTATGCATATTTCAAATATCTGATTTTTTAAAGAAATAATTTATTTTCTCTTATTTTCCTGTGACATAACTCATTAGTGCAGAAAAAAACAGTTAATATTTCTCTTGTAACTTTTCAATTCCTCTATTGTAACTTTTTAATTCCTTAATGATATAAAAAACATTGCACTCAACACTACTAGATACTAACCTCTACATGCTAAAAAAAATTTACATTTTCAATATGTTAAGAATTTCAAATGCTAAATCGATGCTTGACATACAAATTTTTGTATGTGACTACTTTATTGATTCAATTTTTTTTAAAACAGTCATAATTTTTATACATTGATTCCATTATTTAGAGATTAAAGCATTCCACTTACATGAACATATATCTTATACTCTCATAAAAGATGTCAATGATAGAAACAAAATTATTACATTATTTTTTAAGTTTTATCTTCTTACCTATACAAATTAAAGGATATTTGTTTTTAAGATTTCTATTTCATATACAAAATATATTAAAACAATTTAATTCCGTCTTTGATTATGATGGTTTTTATTAAAATAATTATATATTATTTTTATTTAAGCTTATAATTTGTAAATATAAAGCTATGTAGAGAAAAGTTACATCTCTTGTTTGTCATGTAATATGAAGGAATGACTATGTGCTCTATGTGTCTTGTCATTTCAACTTAAATATGGTTGATGGCTTTGGTTTATTTTTATTTTTTATTTTTTTTTAAACTTTTTTGTTTTTTTGCACTGTGAAAAGAAAATTTAAAGAAAAAACAAAATAAATATGTCACTTCAACTTAAATATGGTTGATGTCTTTGGTTTTGTTTTGATTTTCTTTTATGTTTTTTTCACAGTGAAAAGAAAAAATCAAGACAAAACAAAATAAAGATAAAGATAGAAGAAATCATAATCATAATCAATTTTCTTCTATCTTTGTTAAATGATTTTTCTTAATGTGATTTCTCATGTCTTATGTCTTTGGTTTTATATCATTTTTCTTAATGATTTTTCTTATGTGATTTTTCTGGATCTTGTTAAATGACTTTTTTTTTTCTCTCTTTGATAAATGATAGTAAAGATACCATTTAAAAAGACAAAAAAACAAAGTCTAAGAAAATGATAGAAGAACAATCATTTAGAATAATAACAAATGGATAAATTGATCGTTGTTTATGCATTCATTAGTTTTACTAACTAACATCGATACAGAGTGCCATAATGCTAAGTATAGTTCAAAATTAGAGAATTTAGGCAACCAACAATTGCAACAAGGTTGTCCCAATATCTATACATGTGAGAGAATGTGATACCAACTATCACAATTTTTGCATCTTTAATCCTTCAGATGATGATAGGTGGAAACTTATTTACATAGGGAACAATGTTTTTTAAACTCCTCAAACATTGTTCTTCTCTATTTGTTTAAATTGGTTGTTTTCTTACAATTCCCACCAACTCTTTCATCTTGTTGTATTAACCATCTCACTACATTCTGGGTACATATGGGCATTGAGGAAAGAACCACATTGAATTTAGATTCATAGAAAAGTGAAGTTGAAGATTTACATAAAACTTGATACATGATATTAAATCATGTCTTTTGTATTGTGGAGATATGAAGACTACATGCTCACAAGATACCTCAGAACAACAACCCTACTACAAAATCCAAACAAAAAAATTGAGAAATTTATGTTTCACAAAACAACGTATTCCCACACAGGACAAACACCTTCAATAACCACTCACACAACTAGATCAAATATTCATACACTAATTTTTTTACATGGTTAAAACCCTCGAAGAGGGAAACAGTCCATGACCCCAGCTAACATGACCACTTGAGGCAATATACTAATGCACAAGAAAAATATTTTACAAGAGAGTTTCTCACAATCGATCATTAGAAAATGACCCTCAATTCTCTTCAAACAAAGATCATGGAGAAATCAGGTGTTAATCCATGGATCAATGTAGCCATTAATATCGAGGAAAATATGAGCAATTGGATCACTTTATGTCTAGAACATATTGTGATTGTTGGAATACATAACTATATATGTGTATTAATGCATGCTAAAGAAACACACTTTTACCTAAAGACACATTAGACCAATTTGGTCTTAACTAACTCCTAAGTGCCTAAATATCCTAATAATTTAAATGTTAAGGTCAACAACTGGCACACTGATCTCATAAATGAATTATTGTGATGTGCTCATCTACATGGGGGTTGGGAGTTCTCTCAAACTAATGAAGTTGTTATTATTGAGCTTCACAATCATATCTTAATCCTAACACCATTATTACACTAACTTTAAATCAACAATTTTAATTTTAATTTTTTATATAATAATTTTAATTGAAAGTACCTTTGCCAATACTCTTATTCTTCTATATTTTTCCTAGTTTGAACAACAGCTAGAAGAGAGCATACCAGGAGAAATCTACCAATTCCTCATCTACATCAAGAAAGCACACATTGTGTAGTAGTGACAACTTTAAGAATAAAAAGAAGTCACAACAATAGAAAAGTATCATCTAAGTACCCAAAATATTGTAGGTGTGATCCCAATATTCAAACATGAAACCCAAAAAAATGAAATTCAAGAAGAAAATATTCTAAGGTATATGTGTGGGGGTCATGGTGCCAACGTTGGCTATGTTACATCCTCGTCTCTTCATACCAATAGGGAATTTTTTACATTCAATTTTCTGAGTACATTATTTTTCTCTTTTAACCACCTCTTTTATGGTGTATTTTGTTAACCCTCTAGCTTATAAAAGGGAAAAAATGTGGAAAAATGAAAGGGAGCCAACTTAGAAGAAAACTATTATTGTAGAGACAAACCCTACCTCACAATGGCCAATCAAATAACAACCACACAATTCTAGTATAATCAAGTATCACACATTAATCTACAAGAAAAATAGGAGTTATTAATTCCAACTCAAAGTATATAAGGAAAATTTAATTCCATCTAATTCCATAATCTGAGTTGAACTAGTACTCATTGGATTCCTTCAATTCACCATGTCTAACCTTGCCTTGGCTCTAATTTCTTGGAATCTTTGAAGAAGATTATCTTTCCTTACAATTTTTCTTACTTGAATATGTAATTCTACTGTTATCACAAGAATCAATGTTGAGAACTTGTAAAATGCTTCTTCAATCACATTAAATGATATGGAATTCTTTGTTGTCGAAATATTCTCGACAATTAGTTGTTTCTTTGTGTTTCTTAGCATGTATTTGGACATAGATGATATTGGTATGTGTGTCTCTTTTGTCTCTATATAATCATAAAACATCCCTGCTCCTATCGGCCAAGAAAGTGCACATGATATAAAGTACATAAGAAAACCAATTTATAAATATCATGTGCATGTTTTTAGCATACATGAACATGTAGGTATTATTAACAACTAGTGTTCATGGAAGATTCTCTAGTTTGATGCAAACGACTGACTAATTTAGGGATAATAACCATAGATGTATGCCCTCACAATCACTTTTAAAAATCATAAACTATGAATGGGAAAGTAAACTATCACAAAATCCAAATATAAGGAACATTTACTCTACAAATAGGATATGGGCATGATTTTCAGGGTTTGCTTAGTATAAAAAAAGTACATTGTCCCTAATAAATTTTTATATATCTCATTGGTCATGTATGGGTATGATATTATGACATAGTCCTTATAGAGAAAATCCTTCTCTTATGACTAGGATATAGACATGATTTTAACATCTGCCACACTTTGTATGTGTATCATGTCTCAACCTATGGTTCAAGGATGAAAATTAGGGATATCTAGACAAAGTGTTCTTTTAGGCCTTATGGGCCCTACAGAAGACCTCAAATCACCATAGGGCCCTTGTAGGGATAATTTGATCCAGATTATTTTTAGAACGAAATGAAAGCAGAGCTATTACAATGAAATACACATAAAAATTTCTAGAAACCGATAAATACAACAATACATGACTTATTTTAATGAAAGAAAAGTACAGAGACTGTAAAAATATAGAGTGCAAGACTCGATAGAATGGTGGCAACTTTATCTCTGAGAAGAGATGTTACGACTATGCTCATTTGCAAGAAGATGAGTACAATGACACTCTGAAGGCCTTTCTATGATAAACATGAATGCCAAAACCTTAGACATACAAAAACCTAACCCTAGGACATGAAGCACCAAAAGTCACGTGGGCCCCGTTGGGGTAAGTTAGTACATCAACTTCCGAGGGTCGTAACTTTTGTATACGATCTTTGTTTTAGGCCTGTGATAGCCAGTTGGAATGGTATTTTCGAGAACTATGCATTATGTCATCAATCTATGACTCCATTAACAATTTGACTATGGAAAGATAAGAAAACACTATTTAGGGCCCCAAAAGAAGTACAAAAAGATGTACTAACATGAATACTTCCAAAATAAGCCAGTTGGAATAGCTAGGCAGCTACCAATATCCACCTGGATGCTGTGTAGGGATTCAGGATAGACCCATAAGAACAAAACCCACAATTACAAAGAAATGTCCCCATTACAGAGAAACGTGCTGAACTGAAAAATGTCAAGATGAGCCAGTTGGAATTTGGAACTAGTGGGTGGCCACCAATATCCACCTAGATCATAATATGTGGTTTATAATTAGGAGTGATAAATACAATTTATATGGTCCATGCATGGGGTCTTGAACCATCGTAGAGACCTTGTATATGTAATCTTTGGTGTATATATGGGAGATGGGAATAATTATGACATTTTTCAAAGTATGGATGGGCCACATTTTTTAGTGCATGTTTCAAGGACAAAATTAATGAATTCGTCCATCAAATGTATTTTTAGGGCTCATAGGCCATGTGTTGGAAGGTTTACAGTTGGGAGTAAGCTTCTCATTGATGGAAAGAATAGCGATGGAAAAGATCAGCATGATCAGTAGCGCAGTGATAATGGAAGAGGAGGAGCAACAGTGAACGTTTGATCTTATTCAGAATCCCTGATGACCGTCAGATATGAATTCAGAGAGGAGTAGCATGTAGTGGATGAGAATATATCTTAGGAATTCGATCTAAGCGCAGGGTCCATCCATCGTTGGATTAGGGAGGACCTGCACATTCATTACACGGTGAAGTGGCGAAATCACGAAGCGGCGAAATCGCGAAGGTGGACAAAATCACGAAGCGGCGAAATCACGAAGTGGAAAAATTGCGAGAAGATATGGTTCGTAGGATCTGGGGTATCTACGAAGGCTCAATAGCCGTTAGATATGCTAAAGTTGCAAGGTGGATAAGTCCAAGAGTCATCTAACTCTCCAAAGCTGTGAAGGAATCCTGACCGTCCATCGGGGACATTCGTGGACCGTTGATCAAGAGGACGCAAGGCGAAAGATCAGAGCACCAAAAAGACTCCATCTTAGAGTCTCACCTATCATGACTTGGAGTGACCAGAATCTCCATATAAGGATCAGCGAGATGTGAGATCACAAAAAGATTAGGACCGTCAGATCACCTAGAACGAGGACCATTGATCTGAGCTCCATCTCGGAGCTTCGCCTATCGTGACTTGGAGTGATGAGAACCTCCATCTTAAGAACAACAATATGTGAAATCGCAAGTTAACCACGGCCGTCAGATCAAGGTGTGATCTAGACCGTTGATCCGACTCCATTTCGAAGCTTCGCCTATCGCGACTTGGAGTGACCAGAACCCACATCGAAGGAACCGCGAGATGCGAGATCGCGAAAAGAACAGGACCATTAGATCACCTAGAACGTGGACCATTGATCTGAGCTCCATCTTGGAGTTTCACCTATCGCGACTTGGAGTGACAAGAGCCTCCATCTAAGGAACAACGAGATGCGAGATTGCGAAAATATCTGGACCATTGATTCATCGAGATCGTGGACCGTCGATCAGGGTCGATGAAGATCATGAGTTCGCAGCGCCTTTTTGCACAGACAGTGGTCACTACCTGTGGTCACGTGGAGGAAGGACCTAGTGTAGATAAGATCCACCTTGGAATTTTGGGGATCACATCTGGTACGAATGTCAAAATACCGAAAAGGTGAAATATCGTTGTAACCGGTGGTCACTGCCTATGGTCACGTAGAGGAGGGAGCTAGAGTAGCCAAGCTCCTTATCGGAGCTCGCAACATGAAGAGTCAAGATGCCTCATGACAGAATCTCTGAATTGTGAAAGTGTGAAACACATAAATCACGGCAATATCCTTCAGAGTTTATCCAACGGTGCAGATGAAACTGAAGGAGATCGGAGGGCTACTGTTGCACGTCATAGTGTAACTGCCAGAAACCACTGATGGTTTTTGCCAGAGGACTCAAAGGCACTTCGGGGTGATTGACAGAGGAAATGAAGAGTCTCTCGGAATCTCCAAGAGGTATGAAGATTCTCGTGGAGGTGATTGACAGCTGGATGAGCATTGAAGCCTGTAACTGGAACAGAGAAGGTGAGCTCGTTTGTCACAGAGAATATGAAGAGTCTCAACTACCAGAGAGGCTGAGGAATCTCATCATTACATACAGTGATGCTGAACGAGTGGAAAAATGGCCAGAGAAGCTGAAGAGTCACGATGATGATCAGACAGAGCACTCGAGTCAAGAATTGTGCAGCAAAGGGACATGGCGCATACAACATAAAAAGCAGAAGATCAGAATGGGTTGCGGATGCATGCTAGAAGACAGTGAGGTAGTCTGAGCAGCAAAATCTTGCAGAATAGTGATGAGACTGGTAAGTTGTTATTGAACACTATATCACTGAAATAGGTTTCAGTATTTCATATTGATAATCCACGGTGGTTGGGAGGTGCTAGGAAGTACTGGTGTCCTCAGAGGTTCAAGTGGGTGCATGAATACAGGGAGTTGGTGCTTTCTTCTAGTTGGTGCTAGAGAAACTAGGGAGTTGGTGCTTCCTTCTAATGGGTTTTAGAGAAAAACAAAGAGTCGGTACTCTCAGCAAGTTGCAGCTTGCAAAACAGAGGATGTAGCCTCACAATGAGTTGGTTCTCATATGTATGATAATGTAAAGAATGTAAATAATACTTATCATATAAAGAAGAAGAGGTTTTTACCCTGTATGGGTTTCCTTGGGAAATATGTATCTCTGTGTTTCTCATATATGTGACTGATGTCGAATGTGCCATTGTTTATTTCCCTGCATTATTGTGATCATCATTGAGTGCCTTGTAAAGATTTTAAAAGAAGCATAATTGTTTAAGCACGGTGACAACTGATTCAACCCCCCGCCTCTCAGTTGTCCAACAATTGGTATTAGATCCAACCCCTTTTATCTAAGGGTATATACTAGAGCTTAAACATGTCAAGCCATGAAGGAAATTCAACCAATAAGGCCCCTTGTCACACACCCACTACCTAAATCGGATTTTTTTGGTCTTCTGCCGAATCAGAACACCTAAATATCCATGGAGGCCCAGCGTAAGTTGGCTCATTCTCTCTCTCTCTGTTCCCATGTAATCGCGGGTCATGATCACAGTTCAAATAAACACAGTGTCTTTTGTATTTCGTGTCTCGGCGCTATGGTAATGTCAAACCATTCGAATTTGCAACCACCGAACCCCGACAGGGCTAGCGACTGGCCAATAGGGACGAATCCCAACAGGGATAGAAAACAACCAATGAGAACAGGCCCTATCGCACGGTTAAGTGGAGTACAGGTAGCAGAGGGGGAAGTGCGACACGGTAGTCGACAGGACAGGAGGGGGGGCCCACTTCACATGCCACACTATTCCGGACCCCCCCCCCCCATTAAAGGCAGAATGGCAAGGGGGGTCTGGAATCCACCTGAGCGCCGTTGATCATGATGAGTTAATATCAACCGTTTGAGAGTTGCACGTCCAATTCCGGACCCCCACCCCCATTAAAGGAAGAATGCCAAGGGGGCTCCGGAATGAATCCTCAGTCGTAGATCTGGGCGGGTGGAATCTGGCCATCCAGATCTGCTCGCTACTTACCCTAATGCGCATTCGTGCCCCAGCGTAAAAATGGCATCTCTTCCTCACATCTAACGGTCATCCCAGTCCCAGGATCCTCCGAGAGGATCCTGACCATTCATCATAGCCTAACCACATGCTATCATTTCGAGGTTTATAAGTCTGGACTTCGGGGTTTGAGAGCACAGGGGAACATGCCCTTCGGTATCCCAAATGCCGAAACGTTGAAGTGCTGAACGAGCCTCAATCGGTGATTAGCCCCTTGGGTTAAGCATTGGTCAATATGACCTCTTCCCATATGACCACAACCTCTCTTCCATCGGGATTTATCAAGGCGAGATCCCAACCTATTGTCAATAGAACTTCTGAATCCCCAATTCCCGATTTCCCGAAACGGGTAATCTCTCGACATGTCACCTCCTTAAATCAGACTGTCCACAACTGCTCCAAGGTTTCCACCCAGGAAAGTCTCGATCCCTTATCGCCAGGACTCCTGATCTTGCGATTTCCGATTTCCCAAAATGGGAGATCTTATGACACGTGGCCTCCGTCAATCGGGCGGCCCAGATCCATCCCGGGATTTCCACAATGGAAAATCCCAATCTCTTGTCAACAGGACTCTCGATTTCCCGACTCCCAGTTTCCCGAAATGGGTGATCTCTTGACACGTGGCCTCTATTAATCGGACGACTTAGATATATCCCGGGGTTTTTTTCCCCTATACACTGGGGTCTTAACCCTCAGGTAACTCCTGACAGATCCAACGGTTGTCGGTTTTTTCAGCCGAGATCTAATGGCTCAGGAAAATTCCTAACTTGTGGGCTTTCCCATGACTTCCTAATCATGGAAAGATCCACGGTCTGGATACTCTCATGGACCTTGGGGATCTATGGTCCCGATCTCTTCGCTACCCACGAAGACACAGAGAAACCAAGTGGTAAGGCATTTAACACCCTACTTTCTCCTACAAATCTAACGGTCAGGTGTGACCGCAGACCTTCTCGATTCTTCCTTCGATCTGACAATCGTGAGTGACCACAGATCTCCCGGCGGGAACTCGTCCATGGATTTGATACTTCACCCTTATGCTGTCATCTTGGGTTTTCAAGAGGATCGTTCCTCCTCGTGCAGGGTTACTAAGGTCTTACGCCTTCACGTTCCCTCTCTCGGTTCTTGATGGGATTTTCAAGGAGGGTATCTCTATGGGGAAGTTTACCCAGGGTGCTAACTGAGGCATATAAGGGTACCTTTCTCCCACGAATCAGACATGCAGTCTAAATTAGGTCGGTAAGCACATAAATAGTGATTCATGAGAACAAAATCCATACGTATTATTTCCATTATAAACATCCATCTACCAGTATTGATCAAACACCATACAGACACTCTTACAATGAAATCATTCACAGTTTCACAGCTTATGGGAAAAATTATCAGAATAAACATATATACATATATCAAGATGCCAGAGGCAAAACACTTATCAGAAATAACACCAGGGGTTATGCAACTGCTGAGAGGGGTGCTCGTTTCCACCCAAACGTAGGCTTAGCGACTCCCAACGGATTTACCACTAGCCACCCTCGAGTTGAGACCACGATGTTGTGAGACTGCGTCTCTGTCTGCCAGTGACCAGGAGTGAAGGTTGCAATCCTTCCTATGTGTTATCACTCACTCTGCATATTGCCAGAGTTCTCCCCTCACGTCTGCCCCCCCAATCACTTCTACCCTACGCCTTATCCTCTTGCGAGGTTGCATGTGGCACGATTACCCTCACGCTGGCTAGGCCTGACGGCTCTACAGATGGGCGGTTCACCTCCCATCCCTCATTAAGCCATCTACCTACCAGCCTGCAAGACATTTAATTCGGGGCCAACGAGCCGCTTTTGGTTCTCTGGGCCAGTGAAGTTCAAATACGGTATTAATTCTCAGTGGAAGTTAATGCCACCTTTCCAGGTGCCTTCCACCACCATCGTGGTCTCTTTTTCTGCACATCCCCTCTCAACAGTCCTGCAATAAATTCATAATGTTATTCACATTCATTGACCTTTTCCTCAAGGTCCATTTACATCACATATTCAAATTTATGAGTTTTCCATAGTTCTTGGCCAGTCCAGTTATTTTTAAAACTTGGGGGAAACAGGGTGTTACACCCCTTTGTTCAATGGAACAAACTTTGCCTTCTGGAAAGTTAGAATGAGAACCTACATAATGTCATTAGGTGTAGATGTCTGGGATGTGGTAGATACTGGTTATGTAAAGCCAGTTGTGCTAGCTAATAAGAATGACAAACTAGAATTTAGCTTCAACGCTAAGGCTATGAATGTTATCTTGAGTGGGCTTGCAGAAGTAAAATTCGTAAAAGTTATGCACCTAGGAACTGCCAAAGAAATGTGGGACAAACTCATTAGCAGCTATGAGGGCTATGAGAAGGTAAAGGATGCAAAGCTTCAAACCTATAGAATACAGTTTGAACAACTGAAGATGAAGGAAGATGAAACTGTTGGAAAATACTTTCTGAGAGTATAAGAAATGGTAAATGCAATGAAGGCACTTGGTGAAACAATTGATGAACCTCCTTTAGTTCAGAAAATCTTGAGATCTCTCCCAGATAGGTTCAACCCGAAGGTCTCTGCTATAGAAGAACTTAATGATCTAAAAACCTTGGAGTTTGATCAACTGCTAGGAACATTGACTACATATGAAATGAGAATAGTTAAATATAAACCTACCTCTAGAGAAGCATCATTTAAAGTAGACAAGAATGAGGATTCTGAGCCCGATGAAATTGAACCAAAATTTGTGAAGAGATTGAAGAAGGGATCAGGCAAATACAAAGGTAAACTGCCTTTCAAATGTTTCAACTGTGGTAGGATAGGTCATTTTTCAAATAAATGTCCCCACAAAGGAAAGGATCAGACATGTGTGGATGACGAGAAGTACAAACACATAAATTTCTTTAAAGAGAAAAAATTTAAGAAGAAAAGTCTGTGCATAAACAATGATGATGATCCTTTAGATGATGAAGAAAATGACTCCTCTATTGAAGATAAACTAAATGACTTCATACTTATGGCCAAAGAGGATTATGATAATAAAAGCACAAGGAGTGATAAAGAAGAAGTTGTGGTTGACATGGAAGGAGAACTGATCAGTGCACTGGAAGAGATTGACAGACTAAGAATCAAGAACAGAAAACAAGGACAATTGTTGATACAGTTAGAGAAAGATAGTAAATAACCTGATGAAGACCTTGTCCTACTAAAAGTAGAATTGGAAGAGGCAAAGAAAATCGAAGAGATTCTGAAACAACAGCTATCAAAAAAGAAGGAAAGATGTGAAGCATTAGAACAAGTAGTGAAAATGAGGAAATAAATGGAGAAGTTTCAAGCCTTGTATAATCAGAATCTGTCAAGTATCAAAGCCTCAGAAGGATTGGCCACCATTCTAAATCAGCAAAGGAATCCAAAGCTGAAAATTGGCTTGGGGTATGAAGAGGGATCAAGTAGTGGTAAGCTAGGAAATGAATAACCCATCAATTTTGTGAAAAGTACAATCAATGACAATAACAATCCTATAGAAACAAAGGAAGACAACGAGCCGCCCAGGTCGAGTAAGGTAAAAGATGCCAGATTTGAATCTGCAGAACAAAGAATTAATGTGCTCACTGCTGAATGGCGTCATCAGCCTGGAAGGAATCGATTTTTTGAAAGAAGACAACCATTTTCCAGGTACAAAGAATTTTTCTATGGCTATTGTTTCTACTGTGCTAACTTTGGTCACAAAGCTTTAAATTGTTCCTTAAGACTTAGACATGAGCAATTAAGATTTCAAAGGAATAAATACTTGCCACAACAAAGAATGATGCAGTCAAGTAACAAACCTTCACTGATTACCAATTGCCAAATTAAGTCCAGGGACATGCAACTAAAGAGGTCAAGAAATAATCAACAATCAATTAGTAGACAATGTTGCACCAATAAGTTTGACCTGTTGAACAATGAGATTGAATGCTACATCTTCCATAACTATGGACACAAATCTATTGACTGACGTTTAAGGGAATATGAACCAAATAGGAAATCTCCTGCTGAAAATGTCAAGTTTTGGAAGAAGAAGGAAAGTGACAAGTGTGGATTAGTGTTGTCCGCTCAAAGAAAAATGAACCCTTGGTATATAGACAATGGATGCTCCAAACACATGACGGGAGATAAAAGCAAGTTTCTATCTCTAAGTGAAAGAAAATCAGGAAACATAACCTTTGGAAATGATGCTCCAGGGAAAATAAAGAGCAAAGGGATGGTGAGCTTGAGTAATGGAAAATGAAAAGCCCAAGATGTTCTACTTGTGGATGGGATGAAACATAATATGCTTAGTGTAATTCAAATGTGTGACAGAGGATGCGAAGTGTTGTTCACGTCCAAGGACTGCAAGATAAAGTCTCTAAACTCAGGACAAGTGGTGGCCAAAGGCATAAGGACATAAAATAATGTATATGTGTTGAAAGAAAATAGAGAAGAATGTCATCTAAGAAAACATTATGAAAGCTGGTTATGGCATAGGAGACTTGGACATCTAAAATTTGACCACTTAATCAAACTCAAAAACCTCGAGGCAGTAAAAGATCTTCCGAAAATATCAAAGCCCCAAGATTCAATGTGTAAACCCTGTCAAGTAGGGAAGTAAAACAGGACATAGTTTAAGTCCAAGAGCTTTACTTCAACAGAGAAACCACTCCAAATAGTTCATATGGATTTATGTGGACCATCAAGACAAGAAGGCATAGGGAAAGAAAACTACTTCATGCTGATTATCGATGATTACTCCAGACTTACTTGGGTTTCCTTTCTCAAAGAAAAAGATGAAGCATTTGAGAAGTTTAAAATATTTAAGGCTTTAACAAAGACTCAAACATGCAATAGGTTAAAGGTAGTAAGATCAGGTCGGGGAGGAGATTTTATGTCAAGAGACTTCAAGGAATTATGCGATGAACATGGGATTAATAGATAATACACAATCCTAAGAACTCTACAACAAAATGGAGTTGTTGAGAGGCAAAATAGAACAATGCAGGAAATGGCCAGGTCAATGATGAATGAGAAGAACATTGGTCAAACCTATTGGGTAGAAGAAATACACACAACAGTCCATGTGCTTAACAAAGCCCACCTCAGACCACAAAGTGACAAGACACCTTATGAATTATGGTTTGGAAGACCTACCTCAATCAAAGACTTCAAAGTCTTTGGGAGTAAATGCTACATAAAGAATAATGATGAGAACCTCGGAAAATATGATGACAGGGCTGATGAAGGTATCTTCTTAGGGTATTCTACAAACAGTAAAGGATATAGATTCTATAATAAGAGGCTGCATAAAATGGTTGACTATATTGATGTAAAAATTGATGAAGGAATCTCAGCAAGAGAGGTGTACAGTAATGAGTCTTCTATAAAAGACACAACTAAAGTTGAAGATGAACAGGTCCAAGAATCAAAAAATGAAGACTTTGAATCAGATGAAGACTTAGACACTTAGACAGACTCAAATCAGCAGTCAACTACAAATTCCTCCTCCAGAATCATTCAAAAGAATCATCCTGCAAGTCAGATAATTGAAGAAAAAGAAAAAGGTGTACAAACCAGGAGAAAGCTAATCACAACCACTGAACAATCTCATATAGATTTCATATCCATGTTGGAACCCAAGAATTTCAATGAAGCCAGCAAAGATGATCACTGGGTTAAAACAATGAATGATGAACTTGATCAGATTGAGAAAAGCAATACGTGGGAGATGGTTCAAAGACCTGAAGGTAAAAACGTCATTGGCTCCAAATGGATCTTTAAGAATAAGTTGAATGAGCAAGGACAAGTTATCAGGAACAAAGCAAGGTTAGTCTGTAAAGGCTATGCTCAGATAGAAGGACTGGATTTTGGTGAAACATTTGCGCCCGTAGCAAGATTAGAAGCTATCAGAATGTTTCTTTCCTATGCTTGTCATAAAAGGTTTAAAGTCTACCAAATGGATGTCAAGTCAGCCTTTCTAAATGGAGATTTAAGTGAAGAAGTCTATATGGAACAACCAAAGGGTTTCAAATTGTCTGATAACCCTGACTTAGTATGCAAGATGAAGAAAGCTTTATATGGTTTAAAACAAGCCCCTCGAGCCTGGTATCACAGACTAAATACGTATCTCAAAGACAAAGGGTTCAAGAGAGAAACAACTAACAACAATCTGTATATTAAAACAAAGGATAATAATTTGCTCATCGTGCTGGTCTATGTAGATGACATCATCTTTGGATGTAATAAGGATTCATTGGTACAATGGTTTGCTTCTTCCATGGAGTCTGAATTTGAAATGTCTATGATAGGAGAACTGTCATTTTTTCTTGGTCTGCAAATTACTCAGAGGCCCGAAGGGATGTTCATTTCTCAAGAAAAATATCTAAGAGAAATGTTGAAAATGTTTCAAATGGAAGATTTTAAAATTGTAGGTACACCTATGGTAATTGGATGTAAATTAAGCAAGGATGATGATTCACCTTATGTTGATCAAAGCTAATATCGATCAATGATAGGAAGCCTACTGTACATCACAGCATCTTGCCCAGACATAATGCATGTTGTAGGAATGGTAGGAAGATATCAGGCTGCACCTGAACATAGTCATTTGCAAGCTGTCAAAAGGATATTCAGATGGAGATTGGGAAAACTGTGTTGATGAGAGAAAAAGCACCAATGGAGGAGCATTCTTCCTGGGTGACTCCCTAGTAACCTGGCTTAGTAAAAAGCAAGGTTCCATTTCTTTATCAACCACAGAGACAAAGTACATTGTTGTTGCTACCTGTTGCACTCAGGTATTATGGATGATTCAGACACTTGCATACTTGGAGGTAAAATACACTGCATCGATCCCAATTCATTGTGATAACACTAGTGCCATAAATGTGTCTAAGAATCCTATCTTCCACTCCAAGACCAAGAATATACCCATAAAATATCATTTTCTGAGAGAGAAGGTCACCAATCAGATTGTTCAGGTTCATTACATTCCCACTACAGAACAAATTGCAGACATATTTACTAAACCCCTATCCAAGACACCATTTGAATATCTCAGATAGAAGTTGGGTGTCATACCGTCTCACATCTAAGAGATTCCATCCTGTTAGGGGGAGTCCTACATTGGTTGCATATCTGATACCTCCTAAAATTAATGCAACAGCTCAGTGGGAGTGTGTTTTCTTTGACATTGATGTCAAAGGGGGAGAAAAGGAGTTGTCTGGATCGGATGCTATAGTTGGAGGTCCAAACAGATTAGCGCAACCATTCAGGGTTGCCATCAATGCCAAAGGGGGAGATTGTTGGAAGTTTTACAGTTGGGAGTAAGCTTGTCATTGATGGAAAGAACAACAACGACAAATATTAGCATGATCAACAGTGCAGTGATAATGGAAGAAGAGGAGCAACAGTGAACGTTGGATCTTATTCAAAATCCCTGATGACCGTCAGATATGAATTCAGAGAGGAGTAGCACGTAGTAGACTAGAATAGATCTTGGGTGTTCGATCTAAGTGTGGGGTACATCCATCGTTGGATCAGGGAGGACCTGCACATTCATTACATGGCGAAGTGGTGAAATAGCGAAGGTGGATGAAATCACGAAGCGACAAAATTGTGAAGTGGCGAAATCACTAGAAGATCCGGGCCGTAGGATTTGGGGTATCTACGAAGGCTCAATAGCCATTAGATATGGTGAATTTGCAAGGTGGATAAGTCCAAGAGTCATCCAACTCTCCAAAGCTGTGAAGGAATCCTGACCATCCATCAGGGACAGTCATGGACCATTGATCAAGAGGACGCGTGGTGAAAGATCAGAGCACCACAAAGACTCCATCTTAGAGTCTCGCCTATCGCAACTTGGAGTGACAAGAATCTCCATCTAAGGATCAGTGAGATGCGAGATCACGAAAAGATCAGGACTGATAGATCACCTAGAATGAGGACCGTTGATCTGAGCTCCATCTCAGAGCTTTGCCTATCACGACTTGGAGTGATGAGAACCTCCATCTTAGGAACAATGATAGGAGAAATCACAAGTTAACCGCAGCCATCAGATCAAGGTGTGATCTGGACCATTGATCTGACTCCATTTCGGAGCTTCACCTATCGCGACTTGGAGTGACCAGAACCCACATCTAAGGAACCGCGAGATGCGAGATCGCGAAAAGATCAGGACTGTCAGATCACCTAGAACATGGACCGTCGATCTGAGCTCCATCTCAGAGTTTCGCCTATAGCGATTTGGAGTGACAAGAGCCTCCATATAAGGAACAACGAGATGTGAGATTGCAAAAATATCTAGACTATTGATTCATCGAGATCGTGGACCATCGATCAGGGTCGATGAAGATCATGAGTTCGCAGCACCTTTTAGCATAGACAGTGGTCACTGCCTGTGGTCACGTCGAGGAAGGACCTAGTGTAGATAATCTCAACATCGGAATTTCGGGGATCGCGTCTGGTACGAATGTCAAAATACCGAAAAGGTGAAATGTCGCTGTAACCGGTGGTCACCGCCTGTGGTCACATAAAGGAGGGAGCTAGAGCAACCAAGGTCCTTCTCAGAGCTCGCAACATGAAGAGTCAAAATGCCTCATCGTAGAATCTCTAAATTGCGAAAGTGTAAAATACATAAATCATGACAATATCCTTCAGAGCTAATCCAATGGTGCAGATGAAACTAAAGGAGATCAGAGGGCTACTGTTGCACGTCATAATGTAACTACCAGAAACCATTGATGGTTTCTGCTAAAGGACTCGAAGACACTTCGGGGTGATTGATAGAGGAGATGAAGAGTCTCTGGGAATCTCTAAGAGGTATGAAGATGCTCATGGAGGCAATTGACTGCTGGATGAGCATTGAAGCCTGTAACTGGAACAGAGAAGGTGAGCTCGTCTGTCACAGAGAAGACGAAGAGTCTCAACTGCCATAGAGGCTGAGGAATCTCAGCATAACATACAGTGATGTTGAACGAGTTGAAAAACGGCCAGAGAAGCTGAAGAGTCACGATGATGATCAAACATAGCACTCGAGTTGTGGAGGATATCGACGTGGTATGAGTATGTAGAGGTATTGCGCGCATTGCATGCACAAGGTGCACAAAAGCTATAAATACACAATATAGAGAAGAGATGTGGTTGCTATTGTTGAAAGAGTTGTTGTGGATGTTGTCATTGAAGGTGATTCATGCATGAAGAAGGATCAGTGTGCAACAGCTGAAAAGAACAGAAGAAGAACTATGCAACAAAGGGACATGGCGCACAAAGCATAAAAAGCAGAAGATCAAAATGGGTTGCGGATGGATGCTGGAAGACAATGAGGTAGTCTGAGTAGCACAATCTTGCAGAACAGTGATGAGACTGGTAAGCTGTTATTGAACACTATATTACTGAAATAGGTTTTAGTATTTCATATTGATAATCTAGGGTGGTTGGAAGGTGCTAGGGAGGACTGGTGTCCTTAGAGGTTTAAGTGGGTTCTTGAACACAGGGAGTTGGTGCTTCCTTCTAGTTGGTGCTAGAGAAACCAGGGAGTTGGTGCTTCCTTCTAGTTGGTGCTAGAGAAACCAGGGAGTTGGTGCTTCCTTCTAGTGGGTGCTAGAGAAAAATAGAGAGTTGGTAC
>ML786087.1:682792-718129 GCA_009831015.1 Picea engelmannii | reverse complement strand
AGATGCATCATGTATGGGCATGAAATCCATATTTATGGTTGGGTGATTAAAACTAGGTAGTTGGGTTCCAAAATTTTCTTCTAGGGCTCATGAGACATACATAGAGCCCAAACCCAACACAAAGGCCATATAAATGGATTTGGCCTATATATGAGAAAAAATTTGATGTTTGGCATAACATTAATGGGGCATGCAGTCTAAGGCACAATTTAAGAATGACAACTAGGGACTTTGATCATGAGACGAACTACTAGGGATCAGGGGACATATGCATGTCCTCTAACAACCAAAATTTCCTCATAGAGGAAAAATTGTTGCTATCAAAATAAATTTTATGCTTGGAGAAACATGAATAGGTCTTGTGTCCTAGGACAATGTTTATATACATAAGATAGGGACATTGGCCGTAATATTTTTTCTATGATTCAAAGGATATACATGGGACCCGAAACCTCAATAGTGTTATTGAAGATATACTATTTGTCTTGCAATTAGGATATGGTTATTAGTTTGACATTTTGTATAAAACAATTGGGTATTATGGTCTAATCCATGTTTTAAGACCAAAACCAAGAGACATATTCCCCAATGGTTTCTTCTAGGGCTCATGGCTCATATATAGAGCCCCAAACTACCCTAAATACATTGTAGTGGGAATTATTGTCCCATAAGTGGGATATATGCATACTTTTAACATTTAGTGTAGAAAGGATGAGTCTCATAGCCCAATCCATTTTTTAATACCAAAAACCAAGGACTCGAGCCGCAAAAATTTATTTTATATCTCACTAAACATGCACAAAGTCATAAGCCACCATAAAGGCCCCATAAAGGGAATTGTTTACGTATGAATGGTATACATGACTGATTTTAGCAATTTGTGTACCATGGATGGGTTTTTTTAGGTGTAGGAACTAGGGAAATAGGTCCTAATGGTTCCTAGTAAGGATCATGGGCCATGCAAAGGGTCCCATAGCATCAATACTATTATTGGGTGACTAGAAGCCATCTTTAGTGCCTCAACTTTGAGTTTCCTCCTGTGAGATACCCATTGCTAAAAACATCCACATGGTGCCCATATCCCCACTTAGTCGCCAAGGACCCCTTTTGGAGGTCATATGTGGTGGTTCAAGGAGGATTATTTCTTATCCCTGGATGGCTAGAAGCACCATTTAGAGCCTAAGGTCCATGTTCCTTCCCTCGACCATGTCTAGGGCCTCAAGACCCATGCCATGTGCTCAAATGATGTCCATATCCCTACACAAAGGAAAAGGATAGCCTTAATAGGTCATCTCATCCATTAGTCATGTTTTATGTGGCATGTCTCTTCATATATGTCTACATCAGACTTAGGTTTGAGGTAACCAAGTTGGTGGTATGGAATGCATAAAACATGTCAAAATCAACATGTTTTTCATCTTTCAATATGTCTTATTTTGAAGAACCATTACAACGTGTTACGAATAGCCATAGCTAATTAAATTGCAAACATATGTAGACTTGTTTATGCATATTTCAAATATCTGATTTTTTAAAGAAATATTTTATTTTCTCTTATTTTCCTGTGACATAACTCATTAGTGCAGAAACAAACAGTTAATATTTCCCTGGTAACTTCTAAATTCCTCTCTTGTAACTTTTTAATTCCTTAATGATTTAAAAAAAATTGCACTCAACACTACTAGACACTAACCTCTACATGCTAAAAAAAATCGCATTTTCATTATGTTAAGACTTTCAAATGCTAAACCGATGCTTGACATACAAATTTTTGTATGTGACTACTTTATTGATTCATTTTTTTTTAAAACAATCATAATTTTTATACATTGATTCCATTATTTAAATATTAAAGAATTCCACTTACACGAACATATATCTTATACTCTCATAAAAGATGTAAATGCTAGAAACACAATTATTACATTATTTTTTAAGTTTTAACTTCTTACCTATACAAATTAAAGGATATTTGTTTTTATGATTTCTATTACATATACAAAATATATTAAAACAATTAAATTTTGTCGATGATTATGATGATTTTTATTAAAATAATTAAATATTATATTTATTTAAGCTTATAATTTGTAAAGATAAATCTATGTAGAGAAAAGTCACATTTCTTATTTGTCATGTAATATGAAGGAATGACTATGTGCTCTATGTGTGTTGTCACTTCAACGTAGATATGGTTGATGTCTTTGGTTTTGTTTTGATTTTCTTTTTTGTTTTTTTGCACAGTGAAAAGAAAAAGTAAATACGAAACAAAATAAAGATGTCACTTCAACTTAAATACATTTTATGTCTTTGGTTTTGTTTTGTTTTGATTTTCTTTTATGTTTTTTTTCACATTGAAAAGAAAAAATCAAGACAAAAGAAAATAAAGATAAAGATAGAAGAAATCATAATCATAATCAATTTTCTTCTATCTATGTTAAATGATTTTTCTTAGTGTGATTTCTTATGTCTTCTTCCAAAGATAAGAGAAATCACAATCATAATTATTTTCTTTTATTTTGGGAAAAGACACAACAAATAATATAATAAAAGTCATCTAACAAGATAGAAGGAAAATAATTATGATTATGGTTTTTTCTATCTTTGCTTTATTTTTCTTCCATCATATTAAATGACTTTACTTTTAAATATTTTGATTCTTTTTCTATTTTTTTTTCTGTTATGTTAAAATAAAAAATATTGTAAAAAAAAATTCATTTACAATTTATATTTTTTCTCCATCTTGTTAAATGACTTCTTATTTTTTTCTATTTTGATAAATGATTTTTTATCTTTCCAATATTTTCTCCTTTGTCTTTGTCTTTTCTTCACAAAGGAAAAATAGTGAAATTTTTGTGACTTTTTTCTTTGTTTTTATTTATTTTGTTTTAGTTTTTCCTCAAAATTAAGATAGATATAAAAATCAAAACAAAAAGGGAAAAATTTTATCATGATGAAAGTTTTGTGAATTTTTTTCTCAATTTTTGTGTATTTTGTTTTATTTGTTTCTCAAATTAAGATAGAAAAAAACTAGAACAAAAAGGAAAAATTAAATTAAAAACACCAAAAATAATATTTAAATAAACAAAACAAAAACCAAAAAAATAATAGGAAGAAAAGTATTTAGAAACACATTAAATGACAGTAATGATACCATTTAAAAAGACAAAAAAACGAAGTCCAAGAAAATGATAGAAGAACAATCATTTAGAAAAATAGGAAATGGATAAATTCATCATCATTTAGGCATTCATTAGTTTGTATCACAGACATTCATTAGTTTTACTAACTGACATCGATACAGAGTGTCATAATGCTAAGTATAGTTCAAAATCAGAGAAGTTAGGCAACGAACAATTGCAACAAGGTTGTCCCAATATCTATACATGTCAGAGAAAGTGATACCAACAATGACAATGTTTCCATATGTGATCCGTCAAATGATGATATATGGAAAATCCTTTACATAGGGAACAATGTACATATTTGTTGTAAAATGTTAATCACAGTGTTTTTTCAACTCCTCAAACATTGTTCTTCTCTATTTTCCTGCCCCTGGCCAAGGCAGGGACTATAACTTTCACCCCGTTGTCAACACCCTTTGACTATCCATTAGTTAGTGGAATTTGCTACAATAATGGGTTCTTTTTGCTTGACCACTTATTAATTCATTTTTTTTTTCAAATTTTATATTAATTCTATTTATTTTTAAATACAAAATTATTTTCTTATTTATACAATTTCCGAAATGTAATTTTGGATTGGCTGAGATTGGTTTGATTTGACTTTATCTCCCTCCTGTGTGTTTTTTTTTTAAACTCAAATGTCAGAAATAAAAATTATTTAATAAAAAAAATTATCTTTGTGGGTATTCTGTATTGATTGCAATGTGACAATGTTGCAAAACAATTGAATTTTCTCACACTACAACTGATATGTTGTAGGTTGCATGCGGATATGTCGACTCAACATGTTGCATGTGGCTTCATGCTCCACCGTATGTAAAACAATTTAACTTATATAAGAACCCAATTAATTGTAGTCTGAAGATTACCTGAAGGGTGAGATGCATGCCATCTAATTCGGGCCATGGTGAATCACAAATACTGAGTAAATAATTACGATGAAGAAGATCCCATTCTCAGGCTGCGGTCGCTTGGAAAGAACAAATCCATGCTCAAGAAATCCAACACTTGGCAGAACGACCTTGCGCTCAAGAAATCCAACACTCGGTCCTTTTAAACAACTGAAAAGGAATCGAAGGACAACGAGGAGAAATCCCACGAGGTCCTCCGACCTTTGTTCCCATGGTTATATGATAAGGCACAAACCTTAGTTCCCATGGATGTATAAGAAGGTACCTTCTTGTATAAATAACCTCTGGAGGAAGTCATGAGCTCTTGGCCTGAAAAACCTACAGCCTATAGGTAAGGCAATCGACGAATTCTATTTTTTTTTAGAGGTCACAAACTTGAAAAGTTTTTTTTCTCATTTCTCTTTGCGTTACCTTCATATATCCGTCTTATTCATTTGATTGGTTGTCTTTTCCAAAAATTTTATTTAAGTAATCAGAATCGAGCCCTAGAGCTTCAGAAATTGCTGCCAGCAGCGTTAGGCCTAGTGTTCTCAACTCCTCAGTGTATTTGCGTGTAATCTCTTTGTAAGAAAAACGCTTTAGAGATGCAATGCTAAATATACATACAGAATGGAGATGAAAAACTATATACAAAACTGTGTTCTAAAGAAACTAAATGACATTAGAAAATTGTCATGTTACTTCAAGAATATCTAAAATTAAATATATCATGGAGAGAAAACACATATTTGGTCATTCAATATTACTATAAATTACTATCCTCCATGCGTGAATCCAGATATTACCCTTGGAGTAGCAGGCCATTCAGATCCAGGTGCCATCACGGTTCTAATGCAGGGGGATGTCAGCGGCCTTCATCATCAACTTGGAAGATCAATTGCAGGTCAGTAAAGGTTGCAAGGCACATCTAGTCTATTACACTTAATCTAATTTCCTTGAGCCTTTTAAAACTTGATGGTGTTCATAAATAAAGCTTCTAATTGTTTGTGTAAAATAAACAGGTTGTGAGAAATGGGAGATTCAGGAGTGTTGAGCATCGAGCAGTAACCAACGTTGTCGTTGAGTATATATCAATTCTTACGTTCTATCCCCCTTCCATGGATTCCTTCATTTCTCCTATAGCGTCCATGATTGATGATCAACATCCGACTCTGTACAAACGATATAAGTATGAGGAGTTCTCCATAGTTTTTTTGAACCAGAAATTAAAGTTCAGGTGGTGTCATCCCACCAGAGTCTCTAGACTCCATCACATCCTCTAATTCATAATCGTGAACCGAAAGCCTGTAATTAGGCAGGATATGGAGTTGTAGAATAGAGGAATCAATAAGGCTTAAGCCGTGTGTAAAGCATGCATGGCGACAAATACACATGGAAACACCCTACCTTGGAGAAAATAGAAGCATGGCAGGTGGCAAGGTAAATGCTAGAAAAGAAACGTCAATCAATGTGAGAAAGCATATCCTTGATCAAATCGCTAATGACTAAATCCATTTCAAACTAGATCCAATTTTTAAAATGTTAAACTATGTGAATTTTACATTTTAAATTTTTATTAATTAAAATTCTTTTAAAAATTTTAGTATTATTTTCAATATAAATGGATAAATATTTTATAGATATGTTTCTTGTTCTCGAATATATAGACCGACCTACATATGCAAATTGGGAACCCATTGTCTGGCGCATCTTTCTAGTCAGTCTTCCAACTTATTGGACATAGGAGTTCCCCAAGGACTAGTTAGTTTGGTATGGTCATTCTAGATTGAGATAGGATAAAATCGAGTGAGGGTAGTGACCAATATTGGGGAAGGATCACTGAATGAAAGCACCTCCGTTGGGTCTGGCTAACACTTACCTTTAGCAATACTTCATTTACTACTTTCCAGACTGTAATTATTCTTATTATTTCTTCTCCGGCTGAATCTGAGTTTTGTTATTCTTCAACGTCTCTTTTCTGCCAAAACATAGAAATCCCTCCGAGTCTCTGTAATCTCGTGTTGAAAGGTATGCCCAACTCATTCACTATATACCATACTAAATTCCAAATTTCATGGCTACCCGGTGCTATAATGAAGTGAAGTGTTATTTTTTGTCATATTGCAAATTAGATTAAAATAAAACAAACACTCCATCATAAATCTGTGTGTTGTTAATTCTCTATTTGTTGCGTTGTTGGTGGTATATAAATTTGGGGTTGGGTTGGGTGAAGTTTTAATTTCTCAAGTTAGTTATAAAGTTGGGATTTTTGTGATATAGTTTATTTGACATTGGTTTCATGGGGAGAAGTGAGCTTTGCTTCTCTTTATTTCTTAGGTTATAATAGTGGTAAAAATTATACTATTCTCAAGTTGGTGAAGGGTGCTACTATTTGAAATGATGAGAGAATGCAGAGTCCCTTATTTATCAGACTTGTATAATTTTATATTAGAGGAGAAAACAATGCAATCAATAACAGAGGAGTATGTGAGACTTTTCAAGAAAATACTAGCACAAGTAAAAGTATTGAAGCACATCAATAAAATTCCATTTCCTAAAGCAATTACCTGATGCAACCTAGGATTTAGCAGAGACAAATTACATTTTTTCCTCTTCCATGACTTCTTGCCCTAATTTTTTTAAAAGTAAGATCGTTTTGGGTGTTTTTTCCATATAAGCATTTTTTGTTGTGTGGTAGGATGAGTAAATGCCAATCATGATTCTTTTACTCTTTCTCTGGTACAGGAAAGTCCATCTGTACAGACCAAATACATTTTTTTCTCTCGATTCCACTCACACTACACCAGTTGCAGAAGCACACTTGTTTCCATTAACATGCTCTAAATCATAATTATCACTAGAAGATGGAGATGAACACATTTTGACAAGATTTCTCTTTTGTGTTTCTGTTCTGGAAGAAGACCTTCTACCATCAGTTTTTTTTTCCTATTCCTATCATTCTCTGATGTGTCTATGCTATTGTTATTTTTTTATTTAACGCATTCGTGAGTAGTCTTTCTTCCCACATCAAAAACATCAGAACTATAGAGATTGTGGGCTTTCTCTTCCAAAGATCTTACACATGGAGATGTAGAATCATGGTTTTCAAGGGAAGAAGTTGTAGTTGGAATTGTCTATTGGGATAAACCCCAACACCCAGCAGCACCAACAATTTTATTTTTTTGTGCACTCTCCCTAATATCAGAATTGATTAATATAGAAAATTCCTTCGATATTTTTCCTTGATACAAAATAAAAAAATTTGTTGCAACTTTTCTATTCTTGAAAATATGCAAAACATATCTCTTCTAGAGAATACATTACATTGTAGCCTATGAGCTCCAAATATAATTAAGCAGATACACCACAAATGTTAACTATTTCAAACAACAAACTTCAAGATTAGCTACGCTGAACCAGAGATTATATGGAATGAAAATAGGAAACTTTTGTTATGTCATAGAAGGACTAAATATTAAGAAATATTACTCACATATTTTTAATTACAGTACTAAATATTAATCTGTTGCAGCAACGCCTCCTTCAACAAGGAAGGTGGAAGAGATTAAAATTATATTTTTAATCAGATAGGCAATCCTAGGTAGATGGCAGAGATTAGAAATATATATTTAAATGTATTAAATGTTTCAGGGAATAATCTGTTCAGCATTGGAGATGTTTATCCAAGCTTGGTGTACAAGTAAACAAGGGCCTCTATTCGTGGCGATTTTTAGTCCAGTAGGCACGATTGTCACTGCAATTATTGAGCTTATCTTTCTTCATGTCTATCTTCGCATGGGAAGGTAAGTAAAAATGCATGAAATCAAAGACACTATTGATGATTTTTTCTCTTCGTTATCTCATTCAATTAATCTTAGACAGAGAGTTGTAAATTAAGGGATATGAGAATATAATATTGGTCCATTGAGTCTTTTTAAAATTTAACCTCTGGCAGGGACTAGATGCTATGCAGCTTATCCTTGTTTTAAATTGGTTGTATTCTTACATTTCCCACCAACTTTTTCATCTTGTTGTCTTAAACATCTCACTGCATTCTGAGTACATGTGGGCATTGAGGAAAGAACCACATTGAATTCAGATTCATAGAAAAGTGAAGTTGAAGATTTACATGAAACTTGATACATGATATTATATCATGTCTTTTGTATTGTAGATATACGAAGAATAAATTCTCACGGGATACCTTAGAACGACAACCCTACTAAAAAATCCAAACTAAAATATCAAGAAATTTATGTTTGACAAAACAATGTATTCCCACACTTGACAAACACCTTCAGTAACCACTCACACAACTAGATCAAAGATCAATACACTAATGTTTTTACATGGTTAAAACCCTCAAAGAGGGAAACAATCCACCACCTGTGCTAACATGACCACTTTAGGCAATATATTAATGCAAACGAAAAATATTTTACAAGAGAGTTTCTCACAATCGATCATTAGCAAATGAGCCTCAATTCTCTTTAAACAGAGATCATGGATAAATCGGGTGCTAATCCATGGATCAATGTAGCCATTAAGATCGAGGAAACTATAGATACATATTAATGCATGCTAAAGAAACACACTTTTACCTAAAGACATATTAGATCAATTTGGTCTTAACTAACTCTTAAGTGTCTAAATATCGTCACAATTTAAATGTTAAGACCAACAACTGGCACATTGATCTCATAAATGAACTACTGTGATGTGCTCATCTACATGGGGTCTGGGAGTTCTCTTAAACTAACAAAGTTGTTATTATTGAGATTCACAATCATATCTTAATCCTAAAACCATTATTACACTAACTTTAAATCAACAATTTTAATTTTAATTTTAATTTTATTTTTATTTTTTTATATAATAATTTTAATTGAAAGTACCTTTGGGAATATTCTTATTCTTCTATATTTTTCCTAGTTTGAACAGTAGCGAAAAGAGAGCATACCAAGAGAAATCTCCCAATTCCTCATCTACATAAAGAAAGCACACATTGTGTGGTAGTGACAACTTTAAGAATAAAAAGAAGACACAACAATAGAAAAGTATCATCTAAGTACCAAAATATTTTATGTGTGATCCCAATATTGAAACATGAAACCCAAAAAAGTGAAATTGAAGAAGAAAATATTCTAAGGTATCTATGTGGGGGTCATGGTGCCAACGTTGTCTATGTTACATACTCGTTTGTTCACACCAATAGGAAATTTGTTACCTTCAATTTTCTCAGTACATTATTTTTCTGTTTTAACCACCTCTTTAATGGTGTATTTTGTTAACCCTCTAGCTTATAAAAGGGAACAAATGTGGAAAAATGAAAGGGAGACAACTTAGAAGAAAACTATTCATATAGAGACAAAGCCCACCTCACAATGACCAATCAAATAACAACCACATACTTTTTGTATAATCAAGTATCACACATTAATCTACATGACAAATAAGACTTATTCATTCCAACTCAAAGTATATCAAGACAATTTAATTCAATCTAGTTCCATAATCCGAGTTGAACTAGTACTCATTGGATTCCTTCAATTCACCATGTCTAACATTTCCTTGGTTCTAATTTCTTGGAATCTTTCAAGAAGATTCTCTTTCCTTACAAATTTTCTTACTTGAATATGCAAGTTTACTGTTATCACAAGAATCAATGTTGAGAACTTGTAAAATGCTTCTTCAATAACATTAAATGATATGGAATTCTTTGTTGTCGAGATATTCTCAACAATTAGTTGTTGCTTTGTATTTTTTAGCATGTATTTGGACATAGATGATATTGGTATGTGTGTCTCTTTTGTCTATATATAAGCATAAAACATCCCTGCTCCTATTAGCCAAGAAAGTGCACATGATATAAAGTACATAAGAAAACCAATTTATAAATAGCATGTGCATGTTTTTAACATACAGAAACATGTAGGTATTATTAACAACTAGTGTTTATGGAAGAATCTCTAGTTTGATGCAAAAGACTGACTAATTTAGGGATAATAACCATAGATTTATGCCCTCAAAATAACTTCTAAAAATCATAAACTATGAATGGGAAAGTAAACTATCACAAAATACAAATATAAGGAACATTTACTCTGCAAATAGTATATGGGCATGATTTTCACGGTTTGCTTAGTATAAACCAAGGACATTGTCCCTAACAAATTTTTGTATATCCCATTGGTCATGTATGGGTATGATACCATGGCATAGTCCTTATAGGAAAAATCCTTCTCTTATCACTGCGATACAAACATGATTTTAACACCTGGCACACTTTGTATGTGTATCATGTCCCAACCTATGGTTCAAGGATGAAAATTAGGGATATCTGGACAAAGTGTTCTTTTAGGCCTTAATTAGGGATATCTAGACAAAGTATTCTTTTAGGCCTTATGGGCCCTACATAAGACCTCAAATCACCATAGGGCACTTGTAGGGATAATATGATCCAGATTATTTTCGAAACGAAATGAAAGCATAGATATTACAATGAAATACATATAAAAATTTATAGAAACAGACAAATCCAACAATACATGACTTCTATTAATGAAAGAGATGTACAACGACTGCAAAAATACTGAGTGCAAGACTCGCTAGAATGGTGGTATCTGTATCTCTGAGAAGAAATGTGATGACTATGCTCATTCGCAAGAAGATGTGTACAATGATGCTCTAAAGGCATTTTTATGATAAACATGAATGCCAAAACCCTATACATCCAAAAACCTAACCCTAGGAGATGAAGCGCCAAAAGTCATGTGGGCCTCGTTGGGGTAAGTCAGTACATGAACTTCCGAGGTTCATAACTTTTGCATATGATCTCCGTTTTAGGCATGTGATAGCCCGTTGGAAAGGAATTTACGAGAACTATGTATAGTTTTATTAAAATATGACTCTGTTAACCATTTAACTATGGAAATCCAAGAAAACACTATTTAGGGCCCCAAAATGGCCCTGGAAGTAAAGAAAGATATATCGACATGAAAATTTCCAAAATAAGCCAGTTGGAATAGGTGGGAGGCCACCAATATCCTCTTGAATGATGTGTAGGGCTTCAGGACATACCCATAAGTACAAAACCCACAATTACAAAGAAATGTCCCCATTACAAAGAAACGTGTTGAACTAAAAACTGTGAAGATGAGCCAATTAGAATTTAGAACTGGTGGGCGGCCACCAATATCCACCTGGATCATAATATGTGGTTTATGAATAGGAATGATAAATACACTTTATATAGGCCATGCATGGGGTCGTGAACCATCGTAGATACATTGTAGAGGTAATATTTGGTTTATGTGTGGGAGATGGGAATAAGTATGACATTTTTCAAAGTATGGATGGGCCACATTTTTTAGGGCATGGTTCAAGGCCAAAAATTAATGAATTCGTCCATCAAATTTATTTTTAGGGATCATGGGCCATGCACATGAGAATAAATCATCACAAAGGACCTATAAAAGGAATGTTTGGATTTAAAGTGAGATATGGGAATAAATATAATGATCAGTGCATAATGTATGGGCCTGAAATCTATATTTATGGTTGGGTGATTAAAACTAGATATTTGGGTTCCAAAAATTTCTTCTAGGGCTCATGAGACATACATAGGAACCAAACCCAACACAAACGTCATATAAATGGAATGTTTGGCCTAGATATGAGAATTTTTTTTATGTTTGGCATAACATTGATGGGTCATGCAGGCTAAGGCACAATTTAAGAATGACAACTAGGGACTTTGATCATGAGACGAACTACTAGGGCTCAGGGGACATATGCATTTCCTCTAACAACCAAAATTTCCTCATAAAGGAAAAATTGTCCCTATCAAAATAAATCTTATGTTTGGAGAAACATGAATAGGTCTTGTGTCCTAGGACAACGTTTATATACATAAAACAGGGGCATTGGCCCTAATATTTTTTTCTATGATTCATAGGACATACATGGGACCCGAAACCTCAATAGAGTTATTGAAGATATACAGTTTGGATTGCAATTATGATATGGTTATTAGTTTGACATTTTTTATAACATGATTGGGTCTTATGGTGTAAGCCATGCTTGAAGACCAAAACCAAGATACATATGCCCTAATGGTTTCTTATAGGCCTCATGGCTCATATATAGAGCCCCAAACTACCCTTAATACATTGTAGTGGGAATTATTGTCCCATAAGTGGGGTATATGCATACTTTTTATATTTAGTGTAGAAAGGTTGAGTCTCATGGCCCAATCCCTTTTTTAATATGAAAAATTTCCTCATAGAGGAAAATTTGTCCCTATTAAAATAAATCTTATGTTTGGAGAAACATGAATAGGTCTTGTATCCTAGGACAACGTTTATATACATAAAACAGGGACATTGGCCCTAATATTTTTTTCTATATTTCATAGGACATACATGGGACCCGAAACCTCAATAGAGTTATTGAAGATATACAGTTTGAATTGCAATTATGATATGGTTATTAGTTTGACATTTTTTATAACACGATTGGGTCTTATGGTGTAAGCCATGTTTTAAGACCAAAACCAAGATACATATGCCCTAATAGCTTCTTATAGGCCTCATGGCACATATATAGAGCCCCAAACTACCCTTAATACATTGTAGTGGGAATTATTGTCCCATAAGTGGGATATATGCATAATTTTTATATTTAGTGTAGAATGGATGAGTCTCATGGCCCAATCCCTTTTTTAATATGAAAAACCAAGGAATCAAGCCCCAACATTTTATTTTATATCTCATTAAACATGCGCAAGGACATAAGCCACCACAAAGGCCCCATAAAGGGAATTGTTTACCTATGAATGGCATACATGAATAATTTTAGATATTTGTGTACAATGGATGGGTTTGTTTAGGTGTAGGAACTAGGGACATAGGTCCTAATGGTTCCTAGTAAGGATCATGGGCCATGAAAATGGTCCCATAGTATCATTACTATTATTGGGTGACTAGAAGCCATCTTTAGTGCCTCAACTTTGAGTTTCCTCCTGTGAGATACCCATTGCTAAAAACATGCAAATGGTGCCCATATCCCCACTTAGTTGCCCATGACCCCTTTTAGATTTCATATGTGGTGGTTCAAGGAGAATTATTTCTTATCCCTGGATGGCTAGAAGCACCATTTAGAGCCTAAGGTCCATGTTCCTTCCCTCGACCATGTCCAGGGCCTCAAGAACCATGCCATGTGCTCAAATGATGTCCATATCCCCACACAAATGCCAAGGATACCCTTAAGAGGTCATCTCAGCCATTAGTGATGTTTTATGTGTCATGTCTCTTCATATATGTCCACATCAGACTTAGGTTTAAGGTAACCAACTTGGTGGTATGGAATGCATAAAACATATCAAAGTCAACATGTTTTTCATCTTTCAATATGTCTTATTTTGAAGAACCACTACAATGTGTTACAAATAGCCATAGCTAATGAAATTGCAAACATATGTAGACTTGTTTATGCATATTTCAAATATCTGATTTTTTAAAGAAATAATTTATTTTCTCTTATTTTCCTGTGACATAACTCATTAGTGCATAAACAAACATTTAAAATTTCTCTTGTAACTTTTAAATTCCTATCTTGTAACTTTTTAATTCCTTAATGATTTAAATTTTTTTTCACTCAACACTACTAGACACTAACCTCTACATGCTAAAAAAAAATCACATTTTCAATATGTTAAAACTTTCAAATGCTAAACCGATGCTTGACATACAAATTTTTGTATGTGACTACTTTATTGATTCAATTTTTTTTTTAAAACAATCCAAATTTTTATACATTGATTCCATTATTTAGATATTAAAGGATTCCATTTACACAAACATATATCTTATACTCTCATAAAAGATGTAAATGCTAGAAACAAAATCATTACATTATTTTTTAAGTTTTATCTTCTTAACTATACAAATTAAAGGATTTTTGTTTTTAAGATTTCTATTACATATACAAATAATATTAAAACAATTAAATTTCCTCTATGATTATGGTGATTTTTATTAAAATAATTAAATATTATATTTATTTAATCTTATAATTTGTAAAGATAAATCTATGTAGAGAAAAGTCACATCTCTTATTTGTCATGTAATACGAAGGAATGCCTCTGCGCTCTATGTGTGTTTTCACTTAAACTTAAATATGGTTGATGTCTTTAGTTTTGTTTTGATTTTCTTTTTTGTTTTTTTGCATAGTGAAAAGAAAAAGTAAAGACAAAACAAGATAAATATGTCACTTCAACTTAAATATGGTTGATGTCTTTGGTTTTTATTTTATTTTATTTTATGTTTTTTTCACAGTGAAAAGAAAAAATCAAGATAAAACAAAATAAAGATAAAGATAGAAGAAATCATAATCATAAGCAATTTTCTTCTATCTTTGTTCAATGATTTTTCTTAATGTGATTTCTTATGTCTTGTTCCAAAAATAAGATAAATCACAATCATAACTATTTTATTTTATTTTGGGCAAAGACATAACAAATCATATAATAAATGTCATCTAACAAGATAGAAGAAAAATAACTATGATTATGGTTTTTTCTATCTTTTCTTTATTTTTATTTTATCATATTAAATGAATTTATATTAAAGTACCCAAAATATTGTAGGTGTGATCCCAATATTCAAACATGAAACCCAAAAAAATGAAATTCAAGAATAAAATATTCTAAGGTATGTGTGGGGGTCATGGTGCCAACGTTGCCTATGTTACATCCTCGTCTCTTCACACCAATAGGGAATGTGTTACCTTCAATTTTCTCAGTATATTATTTTTCTCTTTTAACCACCTCTTTAATGGTGTATTTTGTTAACCCTCTAGCTTATAAAAGGGAACAAATGTATATCATGACAATTTAATTCCATCTAATTCCATAATCCAAGTTGAACTAGTACTCATTGGATTCCTTCAATTCACCATGTCTAACCTTGCTTTGGCTCTAATTTACTGGAATCTTTCAAGAAGATTCTCTTTCCTTACGAATTTTCTTACTCGAATATGTAAGTTTACTATTATCACAAGAATCAATATTGAGAACTTGTAAAATGCTTGTTCAATCACATTAAATGATATGGAATTCTTTGTTGTTGAAATATTATCAACAATTAGATGTTGCTTTGTTTTTTTTTAGCATGTATTTGGACATAGATGATATTGGTATGTGTGTCTCTTTTGTCTCTATATAATCATAACACTTCCCTGCTCCTATCGGCCAAGAAAGTGCACATAATATAAAGTACATAAGAAAACCAATTTATAAATAGCATGTGCATGTCTTTAGCATATAGGAACATGTAGGTATTATTAACAACTAGTGTTCATGGAAGAATCTCTAGTTTGAGGAAAATGACTGACTAAATTAAGGATAATAACCATAGATTTATGCCCTCACAATCACTTATAAAAATCATAAACTATGAATGGGAAAGTAAACTATCAAAAAATTAAAATATAAGGAACATTTACTCTACAAATAAATAATAATAATAACCTATTTTTAAGTTCCCGACCAATCCAGACACCAAATTGGTGTATGAGACCCCCTCCGCCCAACGATTTTACCGGTAAAGTCTACAAAGGTATACATACCCTAACCCCCTATGGATTTGAACATTTGACCTCTTAGGAGGAAACAAATGTTCTTAACCATTAGGCCCACTCAGGCATGATTTTCATGGTTTGCGTAGTATAAACCAAGGACATTGTCCCTAATAAATTTTTGTATATCTCATTGGTCATGTATGGGTATGATACCATGACATAGTCCTTATAGAGAAAATCCTTCTCTTAGGAATGGGATACATACATGATTTTAACATCTGGAACACATTGTATGTGTATCATGTCCCAACCTATGGTTCAAGGATGAAAATTAGGGATATCTAGACTAAGTGTTCTTTTAAGCCTTATGTGCCCTACACTGTTGTTTTTCTTCATATGAGATATGATCGAGATATTATTACAATGATGAGTGTTCCATATATAGGGAACATATGGTGACCATCCATGAAAGGATATGTCCCTTGAATAATCAATAACTATTTATTATTATCTTTTAATTTATTATATATGATACTTAATAATCAATCATCATATTATTAATTATTATTCTAAGAGAATGTCTTCTGATGTTGTCCAAAAATCAACACTCCCTCTCAAAAAGGGAGACATTCTACATCATGCCAAGATTGTCTCTGAATTATACAAACTTCATCCTAGACTCATAACACTTGTCTGTCGGTCTTGGGAGACGTCTCTCTACCACCTGAACAGAGGAGAAACTGCTTATAGGACTCTCCCTTTTGAGCCAATTGACTCTCTCTGAGATCATGATCACTCTAGGTCCGCATGTAATAGCATATAGCATATTGAGTCTTTATCATTCCTTGTCAAATCACCATGACTAGGATAAAGACCACACGAGCATATTTCACCACAGGTATACACCTGTGAGTGAATGTCATCCTAATGCTAACTGACATGTGGAAAAAACACTTCAAGCACCTTGAATCCATATTATTCCTTGTCATTATTAAGGAAGGACTATATCTAGGCCCATTTTCCACAAGTGCACCTTTATGATAAATGTATCCTATCTCCCTTGGTCTACATCCCAATCTAGGAGAAGTTATTCCTGATGATAAAACATGAACACTCCCTATTAGCAAGGGAGGTATTTTTCCATAGTAGTACACAACTACTATCTAGAGACACACAGTCTCCGCCAGTGGTACATAACCACCATAGTAGCAAAAGGTTTTTCACACATGCAACTCCCATGTGGACTTCTATAGGCTACTCCCTCTAGGAACACTTAGGGTCAACTCCCCATAGTGTGCGAAGTCAAGGGTCAACTTCCTTGACATGTACTCATGTGCTCTCCACATGGTATGTTTTCCTATAAGCCCAAATGCATGTATCCATTATCGAATAAGTGTTCTCATAGATCAACTCAACTCAATTCACAGAGGAGTACGATTTGGAGAAAGTTTGTCACACATGGAACTCCCATGTGGACTTCTAGAGGCTACTCCCTCTAGAAACACTAGGGTCAACTCCCATAGTGTGTGATGTCAAGGGTCAACTCCCTTGACATGTCCTCATGTTCTCTCCACATGGGATGTGTCCTCATACGATCTCCACAAGGGATGTTGGACTATAATCCGAAACACACTTATCTCTTCTCGGATAAGTGTCCCACTTATCCCTTCTCGGATTAGTGTCATCACATATCAACTCAACTCAGTCATAGAGGAGTATGATATGGATAATGTCTCAAGAAGCTGCAAACATCAACACTCCCTCTCAATGAGGGAGGCATTATCTACCATGCCAAGTATGTCATGGAATTACTTGAACTTCATCCTAGTTTGGTAAGAATATCAACAACCTGGTCATCTGTAGGAAGGTATATCACCAATACTTCCTTTCTCTGCACCATGTCTCAGATGTAATGGTACTTGATCTCAATGTGGTTTGATTTGTCATGAAACACTAAATTACCTGAGATATTCACACAACTTTGGTTACCATAATGAAAAATGGTGGAATCCAACACATGTTTGGATAAACCTACAAGGATCTTGCGAAGCCACACTGCTTCATGGACTGACATGCTTAATGCAATGTACTCTGCTTCTTATGTGGTCAAAGCCACATAATTTTGTTTCCTGCAACACCAGAAAACTATGGAAGATCTATAATGTACCTCAAAATTACCAATATATATATATATATATATATATATATATATTAGGTGCATCAACACTTCTTGACTCTTCCCTATCTGTTCCACATAACTTTAATATCGTTACACTAACAATATAATATAATCTCTTACTTACGGTGTCTCTTTCGGTCTATAGCCTACATATACCATCAATTATACAATTCTTATCACTGTATGTTTATATGAGTTGTTACCAAAGGATCTATCTTTAATAAAAAACTCAACAACTTCTACTTTGTATCTAATACATGAGTACTTTAAGCTTACCCAAATATAACCCCATGTAAGGTGTCCTTATTTATTCCCTTATATAACATGTATAAAGATTATTGGATATATCATATGATACAAAATCTTTACTCTCTCTCTCTCTCTATAAATATATATCATACCTATATATATATATATATATATATATATATAGCCATACTCGGTAGCCTTATTATTTTAAAATCGTATGGGTAAGCTATTACCTTCATTACACGAAAATTCCTTAATCGTTACTAAGATACAAAAGAGTGTCCATATAATACAATCCTTACCCCTACCATATACATAGTATAACCATTATACACAGAGGTCACATCTCAACAATTTTTCTTTTTAAAACTTAACAAGGTAACTACCAAAATAGTACATGCCAGTTTTATTGCAAAGGTTGCTTGGTGCACAAGTGTTTAACATTTAAAAGGATGACTTCTAGCTAGGCATGACAGGTTGTAACCCTAAATCCTGGTAGAGCACTTATCCCACCCTTAAACCCTAAATATACAATGTGAACACCCACCCGACCTGATGATATGGCCCGACATTGAATGCGTTTTGGTGAGCTATGTTAATGGTGATGTCAAGTCTGTTCGTAATCACATTAACCATTTGGTCAAACAATTAAGAGTGGTCCTATAGCATACTAGTTAGTTAGGTGACCATGCCCAATGAGGGCACGCCATGTCCATTTAATCACATGGCCAGGGTACTATGAAATTCCTATCACTATTACTCTGCACTATGAAGGTTTCTAGGTGGCTATTGTATAGTTTCCCCTTTGGCTCTGTGCATTTTGCGAAAAAATGCCCCAGCGTTAACACTATAATGTTTCTCTAGATGTATGACCTACGACTTGGAGCGGACTTGCTCTGTGTAAATAAAAAAGGAGGTGCACAACCATCTGGTCTTCTTTTTGTACTAGGAAACCCAAAAAACTTCGTCGCTTGTGTTATTCTGTAATAAGAAGTGAATAGTTTGCATTGGTAGTCATGTTCATAATCACCTATGTAACTGTTCCCTTTCAGGCTCTCAGATTTGAAGTTATTTCCCTTTACCTTCGCTTAATCTCTGAACATCACCTACATCCACACTCTATGTTTCTATATCCCTATTGGGTAAATCATGGTGAGTTACGATATGGTAGGTTTAGCATTTCCAGTGAGTGTAAACACCCTTTATTCATAGTTTTTCATTCAGGATCTATCTGAAGCTTATGCGGGGCAATTTAATCTCCTGGTTCAAGATTTATTATCTGTAATATTTAAGTAAAGGTACATAGGCATGTCGTTAGGTCCTGATCTCGTACTTTTGTTTTATTGTTTATGCTTGTAATTTGCTTAAGTCATTCACGACATAAATATCGCCCGAGCTTCCATGGTTAAATCTTTCTCTGTTTTCCATACGATATATCTCCTGGATTCTTAAAAGGAATATAAGTGTATGAACCCCGAACTATCGACCCTCTATTTGAGAGTTCCCATCCCAAAAACTTACTTTAATTTAATTTTCCTTGATTTACACTATGCATACTCGTAATATTATTCACTGTGTATGCACTAGGGTTTCTTATCTATGTGTGAAATTTGTAACTGTGCCTATAAGAACTTCCTCTTAATTCCTTCATGTTTCACATACTTATATAGTAATTGTGACAGTTGTAAATCTCCCCCCTGTGTATAAATTCCACTAGAATTTATACAACATATATTCTTATATAATATTCAACCCTAAATCCTTTGTTCTTGAATCTATGTTTTAAAATAGCAAATCTATATGTCTTTCGCGTAAAAGAAAATAGCATGGTGAATTACCTTTTGTACCCTGTATAAATCCTTTCTATTGGTAGGACTGTCTTCTACAGAAAGAATGTGATTTAAATAAGTCCATAATTTGTATTTTAATGTCATGTTTATACTTATGATTTTTTCTGAGTTTTAGATAGCAATTCATAAGTATTATTATTTAAGGAAGAATGTTCCACAAACTCTGTCTCTACTCCCGAATTAGGAAAGGATGCACCTCTGTGGAACATGTGACTTTACTGTGTGAATTTTTAACACTCTGGTTATGTAGAAAAGTTACTTACACATTATGGGGCTTCATCACTGAGTCTGAGTGATTTTTCGTTTAAATAAATTTTCTTTGCAATCCTTGTATTCATGCATCATTGTATAAATGAAAACCCTACGCTCTGTACATATATGAGAGTATGGTTTTACTCCTGGTAGAATGTGCATCTGTACTCTGTGCGAGTTCATCTAACTTTGTATAATTTGACAGTTAACCATGGGTATGCCAGGGTAGTTAATTACCTTCTATGGAGTTTTACGTCTGTAGTCTGGGTAGTTACTAAATGTTTTAGCATTGTTTTAGTTTCTTGTTTATATTTTGGTGCATCAAGGTATTTCTTTCAGTTACAAAACTAATGATGGGGCCCTGTCTTCTTTTGGGAGGATACCCATCAGCCATTCCTGGGTCCACTCCTCCCCTTTGGATTGTGGACAGATCGTCATTTGAGCACGAGAAACGAACTATTCCTAAGCCGAGAAAATCTAAGTGTTTTATTGTCTCATTTAATATTAATTTTACTAATTTTTTCTTAACACGGTTATTGAGTCTATCGCTTTCCCCTTGTAGGTTTGCACAAACATGATGGGAGCCAATCAGGGAATGCCCTCATGCTCAAAATGGTATTCGAGTTCTAGTCTGGGAACATAGACACAACTTCATAGATTCTGTTTACTGGTGGTACATGAGTCCTTACTCCAGGGAACTCTATTGTAATAAATTTTTATCCAGGTTCTCAAGGATTATGCAAGTTGTAATTTACACTTCTTTAAATAAATATACATATTGTTGAGAACCTATTTTGAACATTAAACAGTTAAGGGTACAACTACTGTAGCATGATTTTGTAGACTATTTAGTCAATGTGGATCTGCGGTTGTATACATCAGGAACATATAGATTTTTATAGAAAACGATTATTATTTGTTTATCCACTTTTATGGTGCCTGTACAAAATATGAAATAGTACTTTGCATATATATACATATATATACATCTCAATTGTTATGATTGACATTGAAATAGTCCTATTTTCTTTTAGGCTTGATTACATATACATATCTATATAGATAGATGTCAATATACACATTTATCTTCTGTAGAAGCATGTCCTCTTTTAAAAGTTACCAGAAAACCTACAACAGTTCTAACATTCCTTATGCCTGACTAAACATATACATGCATCATTATCTATACCTATATAATCCCAATTTCATTAGCAATTAGAACTTACATTAGATTTACTATCTCTTGTCTGTGAGCATGTTCAACATGAAGAAATAATTATCACATAACCATCTCATTCCTGTTAGCTAATAATCAACAAAATATTTAACAAGAGGAAAAGTAGAGATACATATCTAAAACTAATGTTGGGATACAAATGGAACAACCAAGTTCCACCCAACCGTAGAATAGAATAGCCAAATTACTTGCTCCGTTCACCCCCCTAGCCTGACCATGAGTCCATAAGGGAGAATTGAAATGATCCTCTTTTTCTACAGTCCTCCTTTCAGATTAGAAAATTCCCTTGCCTCACATTAACAGTGTTCATAATAGTAAGTAATATCCTTTCTCCAACATATAAAGCAACGTCCTGCCTCCTCCATATGTTGTATATCATGAGCATCTTGTAACATACCCAACCACCCACAGGTGGGGGCATGATACCTTCAAGCCCGCCCTTAGACTTCTTTCTCTTACTTATACATTCTTTAATTAATAAGAACGCATAAGATACAAGATTTAATGACATGCACAACAATATCCAGCAAGCATGCATAATCTAATATATAGTTAAATGATAATTAAAATACACAATGGAATACATTCATATACAGATAATAATATCACAACAGAGAGCACTTATCTTTATAAAAAGGTGACACCAATTGGTTGCAGACCAAGGAAGTTCCACCCAACCGTAGACACCACTGCTCCAAATCTCAACAATAGTGTCACCCCTGAGCTAGGTCTATGAATCCAGAAGGACAATTCCAGAGTGTACTTGGGTTCCCAAACCAGTTAGCTCTCAAGCTCTCATAGGTTTCCCAGCACCCACAACAATCCAAGTATCCATCTATCTTCTACCCAGCCTGTACCGACCCAAGATAAAGGACCTCCACCCTTATCTGCCATGCAGTCCCTCAAGCAGTCCTTCTTCTTATTTTCCAGGGCCTCCAGCATAGCTGATCCAGAATATTAATGTTGGAACTCTGAGGACTCACAATTGTGAGAAAAATAGGGCACAGGCCAACACATCTCAGACATGCAAGCCCCAGGTCATGGTTGGATTGCACCAACAACCATCATAGCCAACTATCTCATGGCTATATCTTCAGCAGTTCGGATCCCTTTCCCCAAGCCAAGACGTGGATGAGGATGGATCAATGGATGGGTCATTGGGTGCATGAAAGTGCATGAGGGAAAATGAATGAATGTACATGAAATCAACGAACAATCCATCAGTCAAACCCCCCCATCAGACCAAAGGCAGGTTTAAGTAACTTCGTGGGGAATCAAGAACCTCCTGGCCTTCCCCAAGAATCTCATGTAATCGATCCCCCTCCCTTAGGCAAAAAGGGTAATTAGAATAGGAATAAACAATTATCCCCTCAATCCCCCTCTCTTGTGGAATCATAGCCCCCTATAACTCTAGTCCTTGTCCGTCTAGCAGCCAACCATGTGTTTATTATTAATAATGATCAAAACATTACTTTTTTTGGGCACACTAGCCTTTTAATAATTGTTTGGGCACTTGGCCTCTCATCATCTGTAACAATACATTATTTTAAATGGGGGTTCAAAACTTGGGGTGTTACATCCCCTCCCCCTTATTTTGGCACTGTCCTGAGTGCATATTCAAAATAGAGATCAAAATCTCAAGTTTATTCAAAAATTTGCGGGTACTCTGTCTGCATGGCATCTTCACACTCCCACGTAGCATCTTCAGGACTGTAGCAGGTCCACTAAACTTTTACCAACTCTATAACTCGATTCTGAAGACTTTTGACCTTTATGTCCAATACCTGCACTGGCTGAACCTGAAAGTCTCCCTCTGTCTCTACCTGAATCAAATGCCAATCAATAACATGGTTAAGGTCATGTACATATTTCTTTAGTAAAGATACATGAAATACATTATGCACATTCATGGAAGCAGGCAATGAAAGCATGTATGCAACTGGCCTTATTCTGTCCAATATTTCAAATGGATCACAAAATCTAGTTGCCAGCTTTGTACAACTACCCAATTCAATGAGCTTATTTTGGGCTTCACTTTCAAAAGTACATGCTCCCCTACTTTAAATTCTCTCATTGTCATGCTATTGTCTGCATAATTTTTTTGTCTATCCTGAGCTACCTTTAAATTATGCTTTCTCTTGACCACCTGGTCTTCCAGGTCCTTGAGCAACTCCGACCCAAGTACCACTCTATCTATTGGGTTGTACCAGCTTACTGGAGTATCACATTTCCTACCATACAAGGCTTCAAATGGGCTCATTCTCAATGAAGCTTGATACAAATTATTATATGCAAACTCAACCAAGTGTAAGTAATCTTCCCACTTAGATGGCTTATCCATCACATACATTCTCAACATGTCTTCAATTATTCAATTGACCCTCTCTGTTTTCCCATCTGTCTAGGGATGATATGATGTGCTAAAGTTTAGATTTGTGCCAAATCCTTTAAACAATCCGCTCCAAAAATTGGAGGTAAACTTTGTATCTCTGTCCGAGACAATTGTCCTAGGTATCCCATGCAACCTAGCAATTTCCTTCATGAAAATTTCTGCAATATTAGTTGTTGCATGTGTTGTCTTCACAGGCACAAAATGAGTAGCCTTTGTTAATTTTTCAACCACCACCATGATTGAATCATGTTGCTTATTCGTTTTGGGTAATCCTGTGATGAAATCAATGGTGATCACTTCCCATTTCTTCTCTAGAATTGGCAATGGTTGCAACGAACCCGTTGGTTGCCTATGCTCAGCCTTCACCTTCTAACATTCCACACATCGAGCGATGTAATCAACAACATCCTTCTTCATTCCCAGCCAAAAGAACTGGCTTCTTACTGTTGTAATTTTTTTCTGGTAACTGGGATGTCCAACATAAGGAACATCATGAATTTCCTTCAGTACCAAATTCCTCAGTTCTCTGGAACTAGGAACATAGATTCTATTCTTATGCATGAGTAATCTATCTTCCTTTATCTCATACTCCTTTATTTTCTGTTGTACATCTCCTTGCTGTAAGTTTTCATTTACCTGTAGGTAATGCTGGTCTGTAACAAGACCATATAAAATTATGCTCTTCAAGTCTGACTGATGCATACTGAAAATAGTAGCATGCATGATATGCACTCTTCTACTAAGTGCATCAACAACTTTATTCTCCTTTCCCTTGATATGCTTGATATTGAAGTCATATTCACTTAGAAATTCCAACCATCTTGTTTGCCTGGCATTCAAGGTCCGTTGTTCAAAAAGATACTTCAGGCCAATGTGGTATGTCCTTAATTCAAATTTATTCCCCATGAGATAATGCCTTCACATCCTCAAGGTGTGGACAATGGCAGCAAGTTCCAAGTCATGGGTGGCATAGTTCCTCTCATGTTCCTTAAGCTTTCTGGACTCATATCCAATGACATGTCCACTTTGCGTGAGGACTCCCCCAAGTACTTCCTTACATGCGATTGTACATACCACAAAACTTTCATTTGGGTCAGTAATATTTAACACAGGTGCACTAGTAATTAATTCCTTCAACAGATTAAAATTGTTTTCACACTTGAGTGTCCATTCAAACTTAGTTCCCTTCTTTTGCAAAGAATTCATGGGATGAGAAATCTTAGAGAACCCTACTATGAACCTTCTATAGTAGCCAACTAATCCCATAAAATATCTGACGTTTGAAACACTTCTGGGTGTTGGCCATCCTCTAATGGATTCGATCTTCTCTGGATCTATTGTTATGCTTTGCTTTGAAATAATGTGTCCCAATTAATGGATCTTCTTTTGATAGTAAGAACACTTACTCAACTTGGCATACAACTAATGTTATCTCAGTACTTGCAATACCAGTCTTAAGTGATGTTCATGCTCCTCTTCAAACTTAGAATAGATAAGTATGTCATCCAAGAATACTATGAAAAAAATATCCAAATAATTTATGAATATGCCATTCATTAAGGACATGAATATAGCTGGTTCATTGGTCAGTCCAAATGGAACCACTACAAATTCATAATGCCCATATCTGGTCCTAAAGGTTGTCTTATGAATGTCTTCTTCCTTGATTCTTACCTTATGGTATCCTGCCCTCAGGTCAATCTTTGAAAATATCTTTGCTCCTCTTAGCTGATCAAAGAGGTCATCAATTTGGGGTAGAGGATACTTGTTCTTTATAGTGTACTTGTTCAATTGTTAGAATTCAATACACAGCCTCAAGGTTCCATCCTTCTTTTTGACAAAAAGTACTGGTGCTCCCCAAGGTGAAACACTTGGACGTATGTACCCTTTCTTCAAAAATTCCTACAACTTCGTTTGTAATTCTTTTAAATCTGGTGTGCTCATTCT
This sequence comes from Picea engelmannii, assembly GCA_009831015.1. Classification (NCBI taxonomy): domain Eukaryota; kingdom Viridiplantae; phylum Streptophyta; class Pinopsida; order Pinales; family Pinaceae; genus Picea; species Picea engelmannii. The sequence goes on along the minus strand of ML786087.1, from coordinate 692,368 downwards.
GTAAGGTGTTTTTGACACTCGGGCAGCTCTCGGCACTAAATCAATTGAGAAATCTATCTCCCTTCTTGGTGGCAATCTGGGTATTTCTTGGAATACATCTTCAAATTCATGTAGTACTGAGATATCTTCAAGGTTTGGCCCTTTTGTATTATCTAGCTCTTCCACATGAGCTGCATACAATTGACATCCTTTCCTAAAACATGTTTTTAGCTGTAAGGCTGAAATCTCCCTTATAGAGATGGGTCTTGGAACTCCTTTCGCAGTGCTATGTTTTCCATTTCCATTTCCATCAAGACATGTAAATGTCTTGTTATGACAATCTAGGACAACGTGATGCTTGTCCAACCAATCCATTCCAATCAAAATATCATAAGACCCCAATGGTATGCTATTTAGATCAATACTAGTATTCATGCCATTAAGACTTATGGAACAACTTCTGACCATATCATGGATTCTTCTTTCGGTTCTAGTGGCTAACTGAAACAAACTTGCTTTTCCAAGTTTACGTTTCTCCAAATGTAATCTATCCACTATCTTAGGATCAATGTAGCAATGACTTGCTCCTGAATCAATCAAAATAAAAACAGTCTGATTTATGATCTTACCTTCCACCTCGATCATATTGGAGTGGTACTCTGCTTGTCAATCATTTAAAGCTGCATAGATTCTTTCCATATCTTCAACCATTGTAGCCTATTGGATGTTGTGCACAGTCTTCACTCTGTCTTTTTTGTGTGGGAAATCCTTGTACAGGTGATCTTTCTTGCATCCCCAACATTGGATTGGTGGTCTTCCGCTTTTTCCCAAGGAATATTCTTTCTTTAAATCCCTATTAGCATACTGATCTTGATGATTTCTATTAGGCTCATTCATATTGAAGGGAGGTTTGAATCATTTCCTCCTCTAGTCAGACTTCGCATTCTTCTTATCCTTCCAGGATTTCTGCAGGGATTCTCTTCCTTGGCCTTGCTTGTACAGGTATTTAGCCTTCTTTATGGCCTTAGTCAAGGTCTTGGGTTCATCATACTTGATATTTTCCTTATAAAAGGCTAGCAGTCCACTTAGAAATCTTTGTATTTTCACTTTCTCATCACCAATGAACCTGACATACTTTAACAATCCCAAGAACTTCTTCTCGTATTCTTCCATAGTCATGCTTCCCAACCTAAGTTCAAAGAACTCATGCATTTTGTTTTCATAGAAATGCTCTGAGAGGTACTCCTTTTGGAAGTACTTCTTGAACTACTTCCAAGTGATCCTACTTTCATTAAAATGTTCCACTTTCTTCAGTTGGTCCCACCACATTGCAGCTTTCTCGTGTAAATGGTAGGTGGCAATCCTGGCCTCCAAGTTGGATGAATAGTTATGCAACTGAAAATATCTCCTAACCCCAAGCAACCATGCTTCAGAATCATCTTCCCTTTCTCTTTCACCCTCAAAGGAAGGTGGCTTGAGCTTCCTCGACTCTCCTTGAAAACTATCTACCTCTTGTTTCCTTCTTTGTTTTTTAACAGGAGACACCTCTGGACTTCTTACGAGATCTTTTGATGCATAAAACCTCCTTTCTGAGTAAGGAGGTGAGTGGTGTCCACGAGATTTGCTGGCACTTCTGGAATAACCAACTCTTCCACGATCATCCCTTCTTTCATGGAACCTTCCTTCTTCCTCTTGTCTTGAGTTTGATCCCTTCTTCGTATGTATCTGCAATTAATTTAAGCTCTGCAACACTCGATCATTTATCTGACTTTTCTCTCTCATTAGTCTCTCATTGTCTTCTTTGTAGCTCTTCACTTCCATCTTCAGGCTTCTTACTGTTTTTATTAACGTTTCATTCTCTCCTTTTCCCTTGCATCCATTAGACTTTGTCTCTGCATTACCAAATCTAGTATTATGGCCTTCGGCCTCCTTATCATGACTGGAGGCTCCCTCACCTTCTTCAATTTCCTCAATATGCATCATAAGCTGATGTGCTTAAACCCCTTAATTCTACAAAATGTGCAAACGACCATTTTGTTAGAATTATGCACATGATAATCAAAATTTCCAAACCATGCTACATGTCTCTTTATTTTTTTTGTTCATGGAGATCCTATCCCCATTCTCTGAAAATAACAGTGTCCTGTTATCCTTGGCTAACACAGAATTTCACCTTGCACAGGCACTTCCTTTAAACCACCTTCCTAGGTGACCACGACTAGAAACCATGACTAAATCCTTCCTTAACACTTTTCTATCTCGAAGAAAACCAATTTGGTCCTTAGTCCTCCTTCCCTCAGCTCTCAATCTGCATATGACCACGACCATGACCCTGTGCTTAGTTGAAAAGGCACTTGCCTAGATCTTCGAGACTTTGGAACTTTCAGCCAGGACTGGATCAATTGTCCTCGTCCTCTTTCACGATCAACTATCAAGATCCACTTCGGGACTCCGTGCTTTGGGAGTCTCAAATTTTCTCACTTTCCTCCTCCAAGAATGCTTTTGCCCGGAGTTCATGATTTTTCGACAGGTGTCCTCCCACAGATCAGCGGCTATGAATTGCTTCAGCTCTTCGAGCTTTAGAAGTTTCAAAACTTCCTCTTGCACTTTCTCTTGGAGTGCTTTCACTCGAAGTCGACGATCCTTCAATGTGTGTCTTCCAGAATCAACGGTCGATATGTACTATGGCCTTCGGGACTTCAGGATTTTTCGACCCAATGCAACCTGTCACATCTTTCCCCACTAGAGTGCCCAGTCTCTAGACTGCATGATCTATCGCCACGTGGTGAAATACTGGAAGCAAACATGTGGCCCAATCAGGTGGGTGACACGTGTCACGTTCTAACTATGTTTTCAATACTCCATATGCTCAAACTTACTAACATGTGGCACACATCCCATGGGTCCACGTCATCCCAGGTGATGTTCGTAAGCCACGTCACTTCAGAAATTCTGAGGTTCACATCACCTCCTCGTGACGTCATCATGCCCCACCACTTCGACTCTTCAGGCTTCAGGACTTCAGGAGTTTCCATACTAGCACACTTCCAATTCTCTCGAACTGGCCAATCTGTCACCATGTGTCCTCCTGACTTGGATGATTAAGATTCACTCCGGGTATTCACCCAGACTCCATGGATCTACACCACGTTTCCTTCTTAATTTTACATTCAAGGCTTACTTTGGGTCTTTGAACTTCGAAAATCTCAAATTTCAAAACTTATCTAGCCCCACTGGATTTTATCCGAAGCCCTGGATCTGGTGGTGCGTGGCTCTTAGTTGATCAATGGTTGAGATCCTTTCGGGTCTTTGGGTTTCGGAAATATAAAACTTCAAACCTCCTTGAAGTACATGGGATTATGTTGTTTGTCCTCTTGAATTGGACGGTTGAGGCTTTCTTCGAGCCTTCACCTGAAATCCACAGATTTATGCCACGCATCTTCTGGATCATACGGCCCAGATTTACCTCGGATGATCCGACGCTTGAGATTTACTTTGGACGATTTAGCGACTGAGATCTATTCTGTATGATCGGATGATCGAGATTTACTTTGTCTCTCCGGCTCTCCAGGCTTCAGGAGTTTCAAATCTCAACTAAAAACCTCTCGAACAGATTTCTTTGGAGTTATTGATCTGCTGATACATACCTCTTGGTGATCGTTGGTCAAGATCTACTTCGACTATATGGAGGTTCGATGTTCAAGCACTAACATGTCACATCACTGCCTGCCTTTCAATTTTGGGGGGCATGCATCAGTGGTTTGGAGTAACCCACTTTTCACCCCGTAATTGTCCTGATGCTGACACGTAACCCCTTGGTGAAACCGTGGTTTGGATTGCAAGACTGCCTTGGGAAATTATCTCCCATGCAACTTGGTTCCCGGCAATGAAGGATGTCCATTGATCTCTGTCTCCAATGGGATCCGACGGTGGTGACCTTAACCCTTGCTTCCTTTTCATCGGGCGACCCATGTTAGCCTATCCTCCGATCCAATGATCACTGATCTCTTCTAATCCTCTAGTGGCGATCGCTCCCGAATTCGGAGGAGATGGTCACGACTCTTTGAACCCCTTACAACGGTTCTATGGTGATCTAAATATTGCGTAGATTCTACAATGCCATTCCTCATGAGATTTTCAACTCCACAGTCAGAGTTCGATCTGTAACCACGAGACTCTGACCAACAGACCCGACCCATACCGGCCTAGTGTTTCAAGATGGATCTTATACCAAACTATAACATACCCAGCCACCCACAGGTTGGGGTATGCTACCTTCAAGCCCGCCCTTGGACTTCTTTCTCTTACTGATACCTTCTTTAATTAATAAGAATGCATAAGATACAAGATTTAATGACATGCACAACAATATCCAGCAAGCATGCATAATAGACTTTAAAAATTAATTATTTTGGGGGATATTACATCCTCTGCCCCTTTAGTACAACATTGTCCTTAGTGTTCATTCCTATCTCGGAATAGGGTTGGATAATATTTTTACAAATCTTCCTCCAATTCTGAGGTGGCCTCCTCGGGACTAAAGTTCTTCCATTGCACATTTACTTGGGCGATGGCTCTGTTTCGTAGTACTGTTTCTTTCCTGTCTAGAATGCACAAGGGTTCCTCTTGGAACTCGCCTTTTGGTTCCACCTGCACCATGTTCCAATCAATGATGTGAATAGGATCATGAATATACTTTTTCAACAAAGAAACATGAAAAACATTATGAACTTTTAAATTTGTAGGGAGTGCAAGTTGATATGCCACGGGTCCAATTCGAGCTAATATCTCGAAGGGGCCACAAAACCTGGGCGTAAACTTTGAACAGTTTCCTAGCTTCAGTGAGCTTCTTCTTGCTTTGAATTTCAAATACACGTGGTCCCCAACTTGAAATTCCTAGTGTCTCCTTTTCAAATCTGCATATCTTTTCTGTCTGTCCTGTGCCTCTTTTAAAAATTTTTGTATCTTTCTTATCGTTTTCTCCATTTCCTGGAGCATTTCTGGTCCCATCATAAGTCCGTCAACTGGTTTATCCCAACTAATCAGAGTTGTACATTTTTTGCCATACAGTACTTCAAAGGGACTCATCTTAGTTGACATCTGATAGCCATTATTGTACGCAAATTCCACTAAGTGCAGGTATTCCTCCCACTTAGTAGGTTTTTTCCTTACATACATTTGTAACATATATTCCACAATCTGATTCGTTCGTTCAGTTTTCCCATTTGTTTGTGGATGGTAGTTTGTGCTGAAATTTAGGTTAGTATCCAACCCTGCAATCAATTATTTCCAAAACATTGATGTAAATTTGACATCTCTATCCAAAATCACCATTTTAGGAATTCCATGCAATCTAAATATTTCCTTCATAAATATTTCAGCGATGTGAAAAGCTTTATAAGTAGATTTCACAAGTATAAAATGTGCAGACATGCTAAGTTTATCAATCACTACCATAATCGAATCATTCTTCTTTTGAGTTTTAGGCAAACCTGTGATAAAGTCCAGTGAGATAATCTCCCACTTCCATTCTGGTATAGGTAGAGGATGTAGCAGGCCAGTTGGATGTTGATGTTCAGCCTTCACCTGTTGACAATCTAGGCATTTAGATAAGTATTCATCTGTCTCACCTTTCATGTTAGGCTAATAAAACAAATTCCTCAAAGTTGTTACCATTTTCTGGTATCTCGGATGACCATAATATGGATTTTTGTGCACTTCATCCAAAATTGTTAGATTTAATTCAACAGAATCTGGTATGTACAACCTATTTTTGAACCTTAGCAGTCCATTTGTATCCAAACTCAAATTTGTTCTCTCCAAATTTTCTGCATTTCCTTGTAATTTTGTTACTGTTTTGATGTATTTCTCATCGTTACAACTTGTAGATTTTATTCTTTATTCAATGTTGTTTTCTTCTTTGCTAATACTTATCTCAAAAAGTCCATTAGTTCTCCTACTTAAGGCGTCTGCAACTTTTTTTTCTTTACGCTTGATGTGTCTTACCTCGAAATCGAATTCACTCAATGAGGCCAACCACCTTTCTTGCCTTGCATTAAAATATGGTTGGCTGAATAAGAATTTCACACCACTGTTATTGGTTAGTAGAAAAAATTTCCTTCCCATTAAATAGTGTCGCCACATTTTTAGCACATGAATTATAGTTTCTAATTCCAAGTTGTGTGTGACGTAGTTCCGTTCATGTTCTTTTAGTTTACGTGATTCATAACAGATAATGTTCCCTTCTTGAGTTAGGACACCTCCCAAGCCTTCTTTGCTTGCATCCACGCAGACTGTAAAGTCTTTATCAGGGTCTGCTACCCTTAAAATAGGTGTTGTAGTTAATAGTTCTTTCAACTTATTAAAGTTTTCTTGACATTTTTGTGTCTAAGTAAACCTTATTCCCTTTTTCTCTAGGGATGTGATTGGGTATGTGATCTTTGAGAACCCTTCGATAAATCTGCGGTAGTAACCGGTAATTCCCATAAATGACTTGATGTCTGCCACATCCTTAGGGATAGGCCATTCGATGATGGTTCTTATCTTCTCTGGCTCAATTGTAATACCTTCTTCAGATATTACATGTCCTAGGTACTGTATTCTCTTTTGGTAGAAGTCACATTTGTCAAATTTTGCATACAACTTGGGTTTCCTTAAGGTCCGCAATACTATTTTTAGATCTTGTTCGTGTTCTTATTCCATTTTCGAATAAACTAGAATGTCGTCAATAAACACCAAAACAAATTTATCCAAATATTGACTGAATATGTTGTTCATAAAACACATAAATGTTGTTGGTGCATTAGTAAGACCAAACTGAATAACAACAAACTCATAATGTCCATATATCATTCTAAAAGATGTTTTGTTTATATCTTCATCCTTTATTCTGACTTGGTGGTAACCAGACCTTAAATCTAACTTAGAGAAAATATTTGCTCCTCCCACTTGGTCAAATATGTCGTTAATTCTGGGTAGAGGATACTTGTTCTTAATAGTCATCTTGTTTAACTGTCGATAGTCAATACATAATCTTAAAGTCGCATCTTTCTTTTTAACGAAAAGGACTGGTGCTCCCCAAGGCGAGACACTTGGTCTGATATATTCCTTGTCCAACAGTTCTTGTAGCTAAATTTTTATTTTTGTCAATTCGGGTAAGCTCATCCTATAGGGTGCTTTAGATATCAGGGTTGATCCAGGCAGTAGATCGATAGAGAAATCTATCTCTCTTCTTGGAGGCAGTTATGGTATTTCCTCCACAAATAAATCTCTAAACTCATGTAGGTCGGTAAAGTCTTCTAGAATGGGTTTATCCTCCTTTTCTAACAGATTAGTGACTTAGATAGCATAAATTTGGCAACCTTTGTTCATGCATTTCTTAAACTGCATGGCTGAAATATGCCTGACTGAAGCTGGTTTTCTGATACCTTCTATTGTTCTAACTGTGTTGTTTTTGTCTCTGTAAGTAAGTGACTTTTTATAACAGTTCAAAATTACTTTATGTTTCTCTAACTAGTCCATCACAATGATTATATCGTAAGATTCCAAAGGTAAAATATTCATTTTTAACTTTGTATTTTGGCCATCTAAACTGAGTTCATAGTCAGAAATGAAATCTGTTACTTTTCTCTTAGTCCCTACTGCTAGCTGCACTAACTAGGATTTAACATGCTTTACTTTCTTAAGCTTGTTTGAATCAACTAAACCAGGAGTAACATAACTCAGACTAGCTCCCAGGTCAATTAGAATAGAAATAAGATTATTATTAACTTTACCTTCAACCTCCACTATAGTGGATTGATGATCAGCTTGTCGGCCATCTACAACTGCATTAATTTTTTGCATGCTTCTGTACACATCACCTACTGTACAAGCTTCTTGTAGGTTATGGACTGTGGTCCTTGCTGCGGAGGTTAAATGTGGACAGTTCCTCCTTAAATGAGGTTCTCCACACTCCCAACACTTTAATGGTTCCCTGGGGCTATCCCTAATTTTCTCGGTTCCCAGATTAACTGGTCTACCTCCCCCTTGGGTATTCTGGTTGTTAGAATGAGAATCTTTCCTTTGGAAGTTATTTTCCATATTCTGGAAAGGGGTTGGTTGGAAGCCCTTCTTCCGCTGATTCATTATGTCTTGTTTCTTATCCTTCCATTCTTTGGAAATTTCAAACCTCTGTTTGTACTGATCATAGCACATTCGGGCCTTTTTAAAAACTTCACTTAAGGTTTTGGGATTGTCAAATTCAATTCCATACTTATAGGACTATGGTAGGCAGCTTAGGAATCGATGTATTTTTACTTTGTCTTCCTTGATGTATGGCACAAATCTTGATAATTCAAGGAATTTATTTATCAAGTCATCCATGGTCATTTGTCAGAGTCTTAGCTCATAAAATTCTTTAGTCTTTCATTCATAATAACTTTCTAATAAATATTGTTTCTTGAAGTATTTCTTGAAATCTAACCATTCCATCTATTTCTCTTTTAAACCCTTGGCCAATTTCAGGTCCTGCCACCAGATACTCATTTTTCCTTTCAAGTTATAAATGGCCATTCTGACTTTCATGTTACTAGAATAATTATAAATTTGGAAATACTTATTTATATCCAGTAACCATGCTTCAACCTCCTCACCTATCCTGGACTTTCTGTCAAAGGTGGATGGTTTGATCTTCTTGAATTCACCTTCCACATGATCCACTCATTTTATTTTCCTTCATGTGGCTGTTTTATTTTCTGTTGCTGGTGTACCTTCAGAAGAACTGTTCTCATTTTCTGCTTCAGGACCAGAATTTTTAGAGGCTCTTTTGTTGACTTCTTCTTCCTTGTCATTGTCTTTTGTTCTCTTCTTTGTTACGATGCTACGCAGTAGCACTTCATTTATCTCTTGTTGGTCTTCGTGTGCCTTTTTTAGTTTCTCATTATCTTCCTTGAATTCTTGCATCTCCACGATAAGGTTGCTCATTGTTTCTAGAACCTGGGTGGCTAAACTTCCTTCATTGTTCTATCCAAGTTCTTTAGGAGGTCCTTGATTGGGATTCTCTTCAAGTTTGATCTCCTCTTCATTATGTGCTTCCATTATCACAATAGAACAAAAAGTTGTTGTTTGTAACCATAACCATTATCCCTGAGGTCCAAGTGTTGTAACCTTCAACTCTGATGCCATATGTAATGTACCTCAAAATTACCAAAAAAAAAAAAATTTATTAGGTGCATTAACACATCTTGACTCTTCCCTATCTATTCCACATAACTTTATTATCATTACACTAATAATATAATATAAGCTTTTGCTTACGGTGTCTCTTTGGGGCTATAGCCTACATATACCATCAATGATACAATTCTTATCATTGTATGTTTATATGAGTTATTACCAAAGGATCTATCTTTAATAAAAAACTCAACACTTTCTACTTTGTATCCAATACATGAGTACTTAAATCTTACCCAAATATAAACCCATATAAGGTGTCCTTATTTATACCCTTATATAACATGTATAAATATTATTGGATTTATCATATGATATAAAATATTTACTCTCTCTCTCTCTCTCTCTCTCTCTCTCTCTCTCTCTCTCTCTCTCTCTCTCTCT
>ML786087.1:609377-623531 GCA_009831015.1 Picea engelmannii | reverse complement strand
GATTCCAATTTTTTTTACATGCTGCATCAATACTTGTATAAATATTACACATCGAGTCATTATTTTTTGTTTTATGGCACACCAATGCTCGTATAGTTTGTATGCACTGGTGCCTATAATACCATGTGCACTAGAGGGATGGAAAATTTTGAACATTTGAGCTGAGATGTCAACGACATTCTTTTTTACTAAGCATTAGTGCATATGATATATGTAAATCAATGGTGCATATTGTAATCATGCACAACATAATACTTCAAAGCAATAAATATAATCATGCATTATGTCATTTAAAGTAACATTGATTTTTTCAGAATTTTTAGCACCGATGCCGCAATGTACTTAATAGGCACCTGTGCATATGTCTCATAAAAATGCACTGGTTTCTATTTTATGGCACACACTATTGAGTGAGTTGAAAAGAATGCAATGCACCAATATCTATATATTTTAATTAATTGTTTTCTTACAAATTATCAATTAATCATCTCAAAATCAAATATTGTTTATAATAATATTGATTTTTATATTTTTGTTATTATGTTTTGATATAATGATTACATTATTGCGTTATCCAATGGATTACAAATTTGTTATTTGTAACAATGTAAATCATCCATATATTAATTAATCAACAACAAAACATTTTACAACATTCGACAATGTAATAAAATAAGAAACTCATTTTATTGTATATGAATATGAGACCCGTTGTCATACAAAATGGGACAACCATAAAGGTCCACAATAATCAAAATGTAATCAATATGTAATTGTTACACTTATTGGTAACATGTCCTCATGAAATTGTGACAATATGTCAAGTACATTAAACAAAGCCCTTGATTTTCATAGAAATATATTCCAAAACATACAACTTGTAGTAACATTCAATTATATTGATTGTCAGTCATCACTTGAACTACTATCAAAATTCACATACCTCATTTCTTCGTCACTTTTAGGAGATATTGTACTTTGGTTATTAAACCTAATGTTTTTTTATCCGCTTGTTTTTTATGTTCCACCTCTTCATGTTCCATCTACAAACATAGAGATAAAGTGTAATAAGTATATATCTACATTTATATAGTAGAATATACATGATTACGTAAATAAAAAAGCATACCATAGCAGTGTTTTTTTCATAAACAACACACATTATTTTTAAGTCATGTTGCATGTCGTCTCTCGAAATCTCTTATGTTGTATGCACTCCATACTTTGTTTCCTACATGTTTTAATCATAGGGAATTTTAGGGGTAAAATTTAGCCCATGGGAAAAATTAGAGGGTCTAAAATTTTTGTTGGGGGGATTATTTCTATAGAGGGGTTTGACTATGCATAGACAAAAATTTGTTTAAAAATAATTACCTATAAAACCCTTAGACCATCGACATTTGTGAGGGAAAGGCAGGGAAACCCATTTTCTCCTGGTAAAATTAAAACTAGACCCTCCCATTCCCCCTCGTTCTATGGTAATGGAAATTATTCTAATGTATTTTTCCCTAATTTTATGGAAATGACAATTATTTGGAGGTATTTTTCCCTGTAGAGTTCATGTGCACTTTGTTCGAGTTTTCCATTTGCCGAGGTTTCTTGGAATGGAATCTAAGAGGATTCTTCAAGTGAGGAGAAACTAACATCGTCACTTAGGCGAAAATGGTGCTAGATCTTAGTCTCAACTAAGAGGAGGGGATACGCTATCAAGTTCAATCCAACCAATCACAACTATAACAGGGCTTGGCTAGCCAAATGAAAGAAAACAAATAACTAGTGTATTACATATGGTACTAATTTGAGAATTCGATGAAGGAGTAGACCCCTACAAACTCACTAACCAAGAAACCGAGCCAACTAGGAGGACCACATCATAACACAAATTTTCATCTTTCAATATGCTTTGGTTTTACTGTTCAACTTTGCAGATTAGGAAGAAGAAGTTTATTTACAAATTCTCAAAAAATGTGGTTCTCATTTAGTCATTGAGACAATAAAATATGTTACACCTTTTTTCTTTTGTTCTTGAGAATATTTCTAATTGTACTTGTTTCTTCCATACCATCCCATTGACAACCTGGGTCTCATGTCATGGAATTTTTGAAACAACAAAGTTTTGTGTTCATCATGCACACTATTTACTCCTTTTTTAAATTGTTTAATAATAGGTCATCTTTAGGTAAACTAGTACTTGGTCTCAGACATATTCTATTGTAGGGAAACCAGTGATCGATATACTAAGATTACCTAGAAAGGTGCAAGAATTAATAAATAACTAACACACTAGCAAAGACTGGATTTAGGGTTAAGATGGATCAAGATCAACTTGATATCCATCTATAATTGGTTATGGGTCTACTTGTAACAACCCTCCCAATTCGTCAAGACAACAAACCTCATATAACAAGTGAATTTTTTTTTTGTGTGTGCGTGTGTAGAACAGTAATAAAGACATTATACTCAATGTCATAACACAACGACGATCATGACACAAGCAACTCGCACAACAACAACATGACAACCAAACCTAGAAGCACATCAATCAACTAGAAGCAATGTTCGACATTCAACCGACAAGAATAAAAATGACTACCCGCTCGTCCTACCCTGCAATGGTTAGGACCTCCAGGACACATAAGAAACGCTCAAGCCCAGGTTCCCATTGATTTTGACCATTTAAGGTCTCAGGGCTGGTGACTATTCTAAAGAACAAGGAGGCGTCTACATCTCGCCCGACACAAGCAGACCAAGCTTATTAAAGTTTACAACCAAGTACAACATTAATTAAAAGGAACCACAACCCCCTCAACGGGAAGCGTAGGCTAGAAATGACTTTGCCAATACCCTGATCCATCGTCGAGGAAAGCTAGCCAATAATTACAGTCTATATTACTCATCTATTACGAGCCCAACTTAGCATGTCTAAATTGCAATATGACAATAAGGTCCAATCTACGTTAGTCTTAAAGCCAATCCAATGTGCAACTTTAAATCACATTTTGTCATCAAGGTACCCTCTAATTCAATGTTAGATAGACATCAATAGGAAACTTTGGACTTTGACTTGGCTAATAATCAAATACATAATTAATCATTAATTATGAACTAACTAAATTGTCTAAATTATAATTTATCCATTAATTTACAATCAATAGACATTAAAGGCAACCAGTCTAGCAAAGTAAAATATGCAAAGCCATCTTTAATCCAAAACTCCTTCCAACTAGCCATTAATCTTGATAACAAAAGCAACCATTTTAAACTAGTACGCTACCATTAAAATAAACAATGAAGCAAATAACAAAAGCCTTTATCACAAGGAAATTAACAAGGCAGAAAGATGAAAAGAAAATAATTAGGCCTTTATTAATATTCACTACTGGGTAAAAGTAGAGGTAAGGACTCTGGGCAGGGGAAAAACTCAGGCATAATTGTTGAATCATTAGGTGGTTGTCTAAGCTAAAGTCAGGCACCAGTTATAAGATCCTTCAGTAATTTGGGAAACCAACTTAAGAGATTGCAAAAGTACAACACAGATTAGTCTGCAACCATAATTCACCATTTATAATACTTAACAAAAGAGATGAGTTGTCAAAAACCATCTCAATACCGTGTCTACCCCAAACTTATGAAGTCGCAGGCATCATTTCAGGTGGTCTAAATACCAGGCGTTCAACGCGGACTATCAAGAATAGGGCATGCTCTCTATGTAGACAAAGTGGAGCTATAAAGGGTGAACTTCTGACAACAATGATGCTAACCGGGGAATTAAAAAAAAATGCTTACAATGCATAAGCCAGCCCGCTGTCACAACTTGCAAGGTAAAATTTCACTGTGGTAGTTTTGATGTGGCAATTCGCTGCCAATCTATATGATAGTCGTAGCCAAGGGGTGTAAAACCTTTCAGAAGGTTCGGGTGGATGGATTTTCTCAGAAATTCAGGTGGATTGTAAGATAAATTTAAAACATTCATTACATAGATGGTAGTGGCAGTCGGTACATAGCATGATTTCCGGATAATGAATCGAGATTCTATGCAAATCAATTAATTGTTGCTCAGGGAAACTGGAGGTAGAAATAAATTCTAACAAATAATAAATGTCATGAAGGTAAACACCAGTTAATGGTGCGCTGTCTGGACACAAATATGCCCCTTGATTAATACGCCCAAAATTAAAGAGTAAAAGTTAAATTTGATTATTAAAAGATGTAAGGTAAAGGCCCAAGGTTTAAATGCTATCCAGAAATGATTTAGTCAACACAAAGTAAGGAAAATGCATGACATCACACCGCTTTCTAATCGACGCACATCCAATTCGCCTATGAAATGTACAGATTGGAAGAGGTGGATTCACAGGCCAGAAGTATATAAATAAAATACACAACAAAATTGCCAGGGTAACAGAGAGTAAAATATACAGTTTGTTGTGCAACACTCATCATAAGGAAATTAAATTGTTGTAAGAAGTAATAACAGATTCACTGTACCTAACCGTCAAATGCTCCTCAAATATACACTCACTCAAGAAGTCGCAAGGTAAAAAGAAAATGCTCAATAAGAATTTGCCCAGGTGTAAATTCACTCCAAGACTTAACACAGGTATAAAATCGCCCCAAAAATTTCGCCCAGAAAAGTTAAAAGAAATGTGCAGAGAAGGAATGTAAAACACAGTCCAGTGATTTAAAACCTGTCAAGGAGTGGGCCTCTAGGCCTGGTAAACTCATCTTACAATGAATTAACGTCCAGAGATACAACAAATTGTTATATAAAAATTAACATTTAGCAATTGTTGAATGAAATCAGGAGTTTCAGCAAAACGTTGAATGAAATCAGGAGTTTCGTCAATACGTTGAATGAAATCAAGAGTTTAAGCAGAACGTTGAATGAAATCAGGAGTTTCAGCAAGCGTTATATAAAATTTATCATCTGCGAATCGTTGAATGAAATCAGAAGGTACAACAAACGTTATATAAAATTTAACATCATTTTACTTTTTCCAATAAACAATCAGATCCAAGCATAAGTCCTAATACCATCTACCAAACAAAAATGAAAAGCGTATCGTTGCCTAATCGCCCACTCTGAATGACGTCTCGCACACTCCATGCAACTCCTGCTGACCGACCATCAAGACTTCACCGGTACCTCCCAGCCAATGGTAGGGGTACTCTTCTTCCCCCTTAGCCCCCTGAGCCACAAAGGGGCCACACACACTATCCAGAGGTTTTGTCTAGCTCCCATCTCGCCTCGCAAGGCCGAGCTACCACTCCTCTCTGAGATAGGTATCCCCAAATCCCACAAGTAAATCAATCAAGTAGATATTTCTGCAATGTAACGTTACGCAAACAGAAGATCCCCTTCATCCTTCTCCTTCCTTCATTTTATAGAGTTTCGATCTTCCTTTCTTTCCTAAAATCACATTTAATTAAAATTTTAAAAATAAATTCCTAAAAATTCTTCTCTTTACAAGTGTCACCCATCCCCTTCATTCCTCTATTATTTAATTTCTTTAATTTATTAATTGTCCTAATTCCGTCACCCACCTAGAGTTACTCCTAAAATCACTCCTAGGTGTCCCCAAATTCCCTTACAGGTTTTAAAGGCTTTCCCTATTATGAAATTGCTAATTCAGTTTTAAAATTAGAAAGCTCTTAAATGGTAGATTCTTTACTAAGTTGACTTTCCGCTTTTTCCCTTAAGTCCCCCTTTTTCCCTTTTTATGTTACCTCTTTTCCTAGTTTCCTAAATTTTAAGATTTTCCCTCTTTCCCCTTTTAATTAGAACAAAAAATGGCAGGTGTGGAATTTAACCCCTTTTTCCCTTTTATCATTTAATTAGTATATTTTAAATTATCAAAAAGATAATTTACAATTAATTTCCCTTTTTACATTTTATATCAACATTTTTTTTGTTTAATGAATAAATTAAATTTCTTACTCCCTTCATGTTAGAATATTTAACAAAGTTCATAATTGTTATTTAAGTTGTTTTTATTTTACTTATTATTATTATTATTATTATTTTTAAAGGTAGACAAAATTTTACCCCTAGTGTAATTTGGACTTAGAACTTAAATTTTGTACAGGGAAACATTTAATTAGGGAAATTGTTTTAAAAATACTTAACTCGTTATTCATCCTAAGGCCATCTAGGTTCCTTCCTCTATCAATGACAACGCGACGTGCCCTTCAGGATGCACTAGGTGCTCCAAGGGTGCCACTCGCCTCATTTGTTCCCTTGCGCGATGTGCCCTTCAGGACGCACTATGTGGTTCAAGGGTGCCACTCACCTCTTGACTGACTTGGTAGACATCAATAACCCCTGGAGTCAATACTCTGCCAGGTGAACTTGTGGGAGACTAAGGGCCTCTAAGGAATAAGGCCCCCGCCTTATTGCACACCCCTTAGAATCATCGTGGGTCCTCTCGAACTAGGTAATCATTAACCTACATCTCGAGCCACGACAAGAGTGCTAGTAGGATGTGGTAGGGCTGTTGTCCACACCTCTCCCTCAACATCTCTGGTAGTCATGCGTGACCCCTTTACTCCATATGTGAGTCTGGTCAGCAAACTATTGTCAGCCTGCATCATCAACAAATCATGTTAGAATATATCCATATCATATCATCTAATCAGATGCACTAATATCATAGTAAAAACAATCAAACCCCAATGTTACACTCCCTGACTCAATCCAGAGTCCAAGGGGTTCCATCGATGCCTCTGCATCCTCAAGGTCCAAAACCTTGCACACTTAGCAAAACCGAGTCAATAGCACCTGTCTATGTCAATGTAGTAAAACAAAATTTCATCAACCCATAACACCTCATAATCAAAATCAAAATTTTTAATAGCATAAAAATTCGGATCACTTGCGAGCAAGTGTCCTCAAAAAAGAAGTTTGCTCAGTGCGCCAGAGTGGGATGTTACATACACCCCCTCTTGGTCTAAACTTTGTCCCAAAGTTTCATAGTATAAATGCCGAAATAAAGTGTATCACAGTATCATATGTCTATCTATCAAACAAAAATGGAAACTGTTGGCGCATATCATATGCATCCTCCCAGGTTGTCGAGTGCGGATTATAATTGTCCCACTGGACCTTGACCTGATCTACCATTCGATGTCATAGCTATCGAACACGATGATCCAAGATGCGGACTGGCTCAGCCGTGAGCACTCCCTTGTCTGATACCTGCAAGGAAATCATGTCAATAACATGTGTAGGATCACTAATATAATGTCTCAAAACAGATACATGAAAAACATCGTGCATACGCCTCAAAGAATAAGGCAAGGCTAGTCGATAGGCCACGAGCTGCTTTCTCTCCACAATCTCAAAAGGTCCCATGAACCTAGGAGAGAGTTTATCTCCCTTCCCAAACTTGATTGAACTCTTGTGCGGTTTAACCCGCAAGAAGACTCGATCGCCGACCTCGTAACTACGATCGACACGATGCCCATCGGCATAACTCTTATGTCGATCCTGCACTTCTTTAATCCTTTGTCTTATTTTTTGCATTTGTGATGCAGGAGCATCGCCAACAGTAAGCAAGCGTGGGACAAACGCCATTGCATTTTTGGCACATGTTAAAATTGTTTGAAATAGTTTGAAAATGTGGATGCCCAGACTTTAATGTAATAGTTAAGAAAGGGCGTACTTCCAAATTGTAAACAAATCTTGAGCGATCTACTCTCATATGTAGTAAATAGAGGCATTTATGCATAGTTAATGTAAGTAGGCAGGTTTGAATGTAGATTAGACAGTTTAGAGTATAGGAGGGAAAACCAAATACAGACACCCTCATCTTGTATCATTGTAACATTATCAAGAATATCATAGAACATATAAGAGTTGTAACAGAGAGATATGTAGAAGGACCCATGTACAGAAGTTCTGAACTTAATATATATGAAGCTTTGATTCAAACTCATGGTGTTATAATGTTTTATGTGTGTACATGCTGAATTTTATGCTTATGGGTGTTCACTCTTTCTGTTGTACAATTGTTGTTATGTTGTGTATGTAGGATTTCATGTTAAGTGTTTGAACTTTGAGAGAGTGAGCACATGAGTTTCAATTGTTTTTCACTTCTTGAGTAAAATTTCCTGCAAGGAATGCAGTGAAGTGTCTGCAACGAGTGCGTTGATGGATTCAAGGTTTATCTCTGAAGCTCAAGAGGGATAACGTTGTTATCATTTTCCAAAGAAGTGTAAGACAAGTATAGAAGCTATGCAAGGCATGCACAGGCTAGTTGGAAGTTCAAGATCTATCAACCAAAGAGAGGGTTGAAGACTATTGTCGTAAGGAGTGCACAGGGTCAAAGGATTCAAATACTTAGACGTATTTGAAGAAGTACTGCAAGGAGTGCGTGCAGAAATATCATAGGAGATTTGAGTTTGCGAAAGGAAGCTTAGGAGGGTTAGCATCTTCAAGGTGCTGAAGAGCAGAGAAGGAGTTTTGGTCATCACGTAAAGGCCAAGTCAAAGTGAAGAGGATCACTGAGGTGACTCAGAGCAGAGGTTCTTTGAGGAAGAGATTGGACGGTCAAAATTCTCTGAGGAGAATTTTTGAAATAACAAGAACCGTAGGATCCACAGGAGCTGCAAGGAAGATAAGGGGTCATTGATCTTGACTTATTGGGACGACGGATCATTTCGGCATTTAGAGGTTCAAAAGTCCGAAGTGTAAGCCAAAATCCTTGGCTGATCAAACCCCCAAAACACGAAAAGGAGTTTTTGTGTGTGACGGCAAAAGTAGGCAAGTTTAAGTTTTCGTAATTTCGGAGTTCGGGGTTTCGGAAGTCTCAAGGGAAAGAGATCGGGACACAACAGGGGAGAAAACCTGAAATCAAAATTCATGATAGAGGATTATCGACATTTTAGGAATCGAGATTTCGGTATTCCCGTTGACAAGGGTCTACACTCCACATCGAATATTCCAAAGTTGCGAATCCCAAAGGAACGAGGAAGAGTATAAGCATTTCGGGAAATTGGAATTCCGAAAATCGGTGATTGTGAGGACATAAGGTGGTTCGAGAGTTCCAACCTCTCGATACTTGGAGACCTTAAACAAAGAGGAGGCGACACGTGGAAGGACCAGAGGATTCCTGTCAAGGTTCGTGAGAACAACGAGGAGAATTACCATTTCGACATTTCAGGACTTCGGAGACCGGAAGACAGAGGTGACAAAGTATTCGATCCTTAGCATATCGAACTCCTGGTACGCAAAGTCGCGTCAGCCGTCNNGTTGACGAGAGAACATATATAGTGAAGAGGATAACTCGGTACGCGAAATTCCGAAAGGGTTTCAGAAGACGCAATTTTCGTCACTTCATGGTTCGGAGCTTTGGGAGCCCTGAGGGCATAGTGAAAACACATTTCGGAGTTTGCAATTCTGAAAGCACGAAGAGAAGGGGAAGGCCAGAACATTTGTATTTCGGTAAATCGTGAATCGGAAGTTCGGGAATCTAGGGGTCGAGAACAGAGTTGCACGACATTGCGACTCTCGAATTTGCGAAAGCCGAAAAGCCAAAATAGACATCCAGAAAGGTCAAGTGTTTAGTATTTCATGTTTCGGAGGTCAGAAGGATCAAGGTGCTCGACCATAGGATTCGTGAAATCATGAAATCTGGTATCCCGAAGTAAACAAGGGAATCTCCTCAAGGTTTGTTGTGGGTTGATTTCCTGAAAGGGAAATAGAAGAGCCAATCAAGCTCTCAAAGGCCAAAAGGAAAATATCCTGTGCGGATTCTGACCTGAGAGTCTAGGGGGGGTCTGCATCAGTTGTGGTATTAGAGACCTTCTTTGTTTGTAGACTGCAGATAGAGAGAGCAATAAATATTTACAGCCATGCCACCGAGAAGAAGAGAGAGGCCAATGCCTGATCCAGCAATGGAGAGAGAAATGCATGACCTACGTGTCAGGCTTGATGCCATGGAGACAGCACAGAGACACACAGTCAACACTGGGGATATTAGCGAGGTTGAAAGTGAAAATGAAGCTGGACATGAAGGAGAGGAGGTTGTAGCAGAAGATGCAGCAGATGAACCCTGATTCAGGGATGTTGCAAGGATAGATGCTAGAGAAAAAATGGACATTCCAGTATATGAGAGAAACCTGGATGTTGAAGAACTTCTAGATTGGATTAGAGATCTGGACACGTATTTTGACTATGAAGATGTCGAGGAAGACAAGAAAGTCAAACATGTTGTCACAAGACTTAAAGGACATGCAACATTGTGGTGGGATGAACTACAAGCTAACAGACGCTGCAAGGGAACGCGGAAAATCAACAGTTGGGATAGAATGGTTGCAAAGATGAAGGCAAAATTCATACCCAAGGATTACCAAATTACTCTGTTTCAGAAAATGCAGAATTTGAGACAGAAGTTGGGTTCAGTGAAAGAGTACACTGAGGAGTTCTACAAGATAAACATCAGAGCGGGTCATCAGGAAAACGATGATGAAAAGGTTGCTAGATACATGAATGGTATGCGATATGACATTCAATATGAGATGAGCATGATGAGCCTTTGAAATGTGGAGGATTCTTATCAGATGGCTCTGAAAGCTGAAGAGAAGCTGAGCTGAAAGCATGGTCAAAGAGACCAAGGCTCACAAAGAGGACAATATGCTGACATAAATATTTTTCCTTGAACCAGAGGAAGAGGAAGAGGCAGAGGTGGCGAAATAAAATGCTTTACTTGTGAGAAGAATGGGCATAAATATTATGAATGACCAGATAAGAATAAATAAGGAGGTGAGACTCACATTGCTAAAGAACAAAGGAAGAATGTTGAGGTGGAGGGTGCTAAAGGTGGAAGATCTTTGATGATGCGGAAGGTTCTCTTAATGCCAGAGAAGGAGGCGGAGAATCCAGTCCAAAGGAACACACTTTTTCGGACTTCTTGCAAGACCAAAGATAGGGTATGCAAAGTCATCGTGGATAGTGGTAGCACAAACAATCTCGTTTCTATAGAGATGGTAGAAAATATGGAGCTGGAGACTATTGAACATCCAAGACCATACAGAGTTTCGTGGCTACAAAAAGGACATCAAGTAAATGTCACTAAGCAATGTTTGGTTGAATTTAAAATAGGATGATATAAGAATGAAATACTATGTGATATCATTCCCATGGATGTTTTTCATATATTGTTGGGTAGACCATGGCAATATGTCAGGAATGTGATTCATGATGGGAGAAAGAACACATACAACCTGGAGAAGAATGGGAGAACTCACATGTTGTTGCCAATTAAAGACAAAGAAGTAAAACCTGAAGTAAGCAACATTGTACTTCTCATGAGTGTGAAGGAACTTCTTTCGGAGGTTAAGAAGAAGGAAGATACACAATTTATTGTGGTCAGGAAGCCTAAAATTGTTTTAGCCAGTACAAGGGTGGATGATTTACCAGAATAAATCTAGAAGTTGCTGGAGGAGTTTGTTGACATAGTGGTGGATGAACTACCTTGTTCGTTGCCACCGATCAAAACTGTGAGTCATCATATTGATCTCATACATGGAGCTAGTTTACCAAACAAAGCAACATACAAATTGATGCCGCAGGAGAATGAAGAGGTCAAAAGACAAGTCCAAGACTTAATGGAGAAGGGGTTGGTTAGAGAAAGCTTGAGTCCATGTGCTATTCCAACAGTGCTTAGCCCAAAGAAAGATGGAGGCTAGAGAATGTATACATACTTGAGGGCGATCAACAAGATTACAATCAGGTATAGATTTCCATTGCCAAGGATGGACGATTTGATGGATTGCTTGAGTGGAGAAAAATTGTTTTCGAAGATTGATTTGAAAAGTGGTTATCATCAAATTCGTATGAGAGAAGGTGACGAATGGAAGACAATCTTCAAGACCAATGAGGGCCTGTATAAATGGCTTGTTATGCCATTTGGCTTAACAAACGTGTCGAGTACTTTCATGAGGTTGATGAACGAAGTCTTGAAAGAATTCATCGGGAAATTTGTCATTGTATATCTTGATGATATATTGATTTTCAGTAGGACAAAAGTAGAGAACTTGAAGCAATTGGATACAGTGATGAAGAGATTACAGCAAGAGAAGTTGTTGATAAACATGAAGAAATCGTCATTCATGAGGATAGAGCTCATTTATTTGGGGTTTGTTATTTCTGCAGATAAGATGAAAATGGATCCAGATAAAGTGGAGGTGATTCAGAATTGGTCATCGCCAAAGAGTATATTTGAAGTTTGCAATTTTCATGGATTGGCTAGTTTCTACAGGAAATTTATTAGAAATTTCAGTGGAATTAGCACACCGATGATGGACACAGTGAAGAAAATACATAAATGTTTTCACTAGATGGTAGAAGCAGAGAAAAGCTTCAATTTGTTGAAGAAGAAGATTACAGAACAACCAATTTTGGTGTTGCCCGATTTCAACAAGACGTTTTAGGTCAAATGTGACGCAAGAAGATTTGCAATTGGAGTGGTCTTGAGCCAAGACGATAGACCGGTCACATACTTCAGTGAGAAACTGAATGAAGTGAAAGGAAATTACTCCACGTATGATAAGAAATTTTATGCGGTCATACAGGCACTGAAAAAGTGGAGGCACTATTTGGTTCCTAAGGAGTTTGTCTTATATAGTGACAATCATGCTTTGCAATTTGTAACTCAACATGAAAAATTGAATCAAAGACATGTTAAATGGGTTGAATATATGCAGAATTTTACTTTTATAAGTAAACATATTTATGGAACTGCTAACAAGGTTGTTGATGCTTTGAGCATAAAAAAATTGCTTATGCACGATTTCAGAGTCAAAACATTGGGTTTTGATAATCTCAAGGATATGTACAGAGATGATCCAGATTTCAAGGAGGTGTATGAGGCATCTGAGAATCCAATTCTCAGGGACAGGAGTCAATGGGCAGAATATATGATCTAGGAGGGATTATTATTCAAAGGAAATCAACTGTACATTCCCAAATTCTCCATGAGGGAGAATCTGTTGAAGGAAAAAGAAAGTGGAGGATTGGCCGAACATTACGGTCACGATAAGACATTCTCGAAATTAAATGGCTCATATTTTTGGCCGGGGATGAGGACTGATGTCAAAATATTTATGGATAGATGTAGGATTTGTCAACACTTAAAGGGAAAGAGGCATAACACAGGGTTATATCAACCATTATGCATACCTGAGAGGTCGTGGGATGCAGTAAGCATGGATTTTGTGTTAGAGCTGCCAAGAACACAAAGAGGGTTTGATTCAATCTTTGTGGTAGTTGACAAATTTTCAAAAATGGCACACTTTATACCATGTCAAAAAACCAGTGATGTGATTCATATACCAAACCTGTTTTTCAAAGAAGTCGTCAGACTTCACGGCTTACCAAGGAGCATAGTTTTAGATCAAGATACCAAGTTCATGGGACATTTCTGGAGGAATTTATGGAAGAAGTTGGGGACAAATTTGTCATTTAGCTCAACATATCATCCTCAGATGGATGGACAAACAAAAGTTGTAAACAGAAGCCTGGGAGATTTGCTAAGGAGCCTTGTGATTGAACACCATAGTCAGTGGGATCACATTATGCCACAGGCAGAATTTGCTTATAATGACTCAATCAATAGAAGCATAGGGCAGAGTCCATTTCAGACTGGAAATGGAATGCAACCCAGAGGAGTTTTTGAATTGAGAGATTCAGAACGGGATGAAACTAGAAGTGTTAGTGCAGAGGATTTTGCAGAGGCAATGAAAGAACTTCACAGCCAAGTGAAGGGACGATTGTAGAACTCGAGCCAAGAGTATAAATGTAGAGCAGATCAACACAAGAGAGAACTTCAATTCGAAGTTGGTGATTTGATTCTTGCACATTTAAGAAAGGAAAGGTTCCTAAGGGGAACGTATAACAAACTAAAAATGAAGAAGATTGGACCATGCAAGATCGTAAGGAAATTCAGGGCAAATGCATATGAGATTGAATTACCAGATGAGATCAGAATTTCATTGATATTAATTATCTCAGATTTGTACCCTTACAAAGCTGGAGAAGCAGGAGAAGACAGTAAACAGACGGAGGTTCAATGGGCTAAACAAATGCCTGTAGCTGAAAAGCCACATATGGAGAGCATACTTGACCAGAGAGTCAGTAAGAGGACCAGGAGAAAA
>ML786087.1:577978-591222 GCA_009831015.1 Picea engelmannii | reverse complement strand
TTCAAGGCAACATTCTCTTTCTTAAAAAATCTGTCGAGCACTCTATATTCCTTAAGCCTCTCTTTCCAAGAAACCACTTTATCTCTTTTAATTATGACCATGTTTTCATCCTTAGGATCATCGAGGAGATATATCCTTCTCCTCTTCCTGTTGGTGGATGCCTCTTATGTATCAGGTGCAATATGTTGCTTGCATTTCTTGAATCTCTTCTTATTTCCAAGAGGATTCTCAGGATCTTCTTCATAGGTGAATTCAGACCAAAACAAAAAATACCCCCATGTTTTCTTCCTTTTCTTCAATTCTTCAATGATGAGTAATTTAATCAAAGCATAATGAAAAAATCTGGTCTTAGCCTTAGCATGATTGGCTTTGACCTTGTTAGACATTTTTACTGGGCAGTGCTAAAGAAAATAGGGCATATTGAGTGGATGATTACCTGTGAAATGTTTCAATACTATAATGTGATACATGGAAGTTGAATTATACCTTCCCTCACAGGTTATATACCTTTGAATAAAAACCAGTAGTTCATTCCACTCCTTCCTTATGTAATCCCTTGGAACACTCTTCCCTAGTTTCCCTCCTTGATGTCATGTAAGCCCTTGGAACAACCTTAACAAACAAAACCCTTGATGCTTGCAACATTATCTAAAGGATAGACAAACTGTGCTTCTTTTTCCAAATATTTAAAATGAGTATATTACAGTTTAATGAACACATTTCCATATTATTATATATGGGTTTTATACTTTATCAAAAAAAATTCCAATACTTTACAAGGTTATATAATTCAGTGAAAAAATCGCCAAGATTTTCCAAGATTTTATAATTCACTGAAATATTCGCCAAGATTTTACAAGATTATATAATTGACTAAAAGATTCACCAAAAAAATATATATACATATTATATAATTGATAAAATAGCCTTCATTTTTTCTTATGTATCATGGGGATTCGCCCATTTATTATATATACAAATTTAGGGGGGGTTCTTAAAATCACCCCTGCTCCCGAAGCCATCTCCACGAAGCTAAACTCATCTTATTCGACTGCCTTTACCTTAATTCTTTTTAGCACTGCACCAGAAATGAAACTCTCGGTAGCACTGGGATATATCAAAACACTAAGGGTTTGGTCAACGACGGTATTGTCATCTCGAGAATAGTCGACTGATGCTATGCGTGGCGGTTAATCACTGCTGCATGAATCCGATGGGTCTTTCCCATATCTCCCACAGTAGTGGGTCTGACTGATCTGGATTCTCTAGTCCTCTCCACCGGGTATTCACACTGGTAGTGTGGCTCCCCACATGTCCAACACCCCTTCTTCGGCCCAGTATTTATGGTACCCGAAGTAGAATATGACGGCCCACCAGCCTGGAATCCTGGTTTGTTCTGTTGAACAGGCCTAAACTGCTACTGCTACGGTCGACATTGCTGTTGATGCTGTGGTCCTCGATAACGTGTCCACTACTGCGGCATCGATCGTCGAGGTGTAGTGAAAGTGGATCCCCTCTGGAAGCCACGATATCCTGGCGTATGTCTGGCTAGTGTCTGATGCTGCTGTGCTCTAGATGAAACTTGCCCTGCTGGTCTCACTGGAGTCCTGGTCTAACCGCCACTGATAAGCTCCTCCTCTACTATGAGGGTCTTCTAGATGACATCATTCAATGTTTGAGGCATCAAAATCCTAACCTTTGCACGTAGGCTTCCGTTAAGGAAAAACACGAACCTGTTGACCTTAAGTTTCTCAGTGTTAAGGTGCGGAGCATACCGGAGCAGCTCCATAAAATGGGCCTCGTACTCGGGCACCGTATGACCTCCCTGTCGTAAGGCATTGAACTCATTGAGATGACGCTCAATGAATTCCTCCAAAAGGTACCTCTCTCGAAACCATTCCTCGAACAGTTCCCATGACACATCTTCAACGACCATGTTCAACTGCGGTAAGAGCGTCTTCCACCATAGAAGAGCACTCCCCTTCAGTTGAAACATCGCCATGCAAACCTTCATGTTGGATGTAAAATCGTGAAGTGAAAATCACATCACCATGTTCTCCAACCATGCCTCGGTGGCTGCACCATCCGGGGCACCAAAGAACTCGGGAAATTTGACCTTCTCGAGTTCACGGTGAATGCTACCAGTACCGACCAGAGCGCGCGAGGGAACCTCAGCGGGTGCCGACACCCTGGCCTCATCTCTCTCCAAATGGTTGATTAGTGCCTCAGACATGCACTGAAGAGATCTCATCATTCTGACTACATCACCAACTGCTATCTGCTCCTGTCCGAGAACCTGATCGTCTCCTTGGGGGTTATATCCCTCAGGCATGGATGCTACTGGAGGCATCCCACCTCCTCCCCTATCACCCCACCGTCTTCCTCTGCGGCATCCTCTAACCATGATTACCTGCACGCACACCAGTCAACTCGATTAGCAATAGCATAATCAAATCATATCAACAAAATCCATAGCAATCCCAAGTCATGAGTTGAACTTGGCTTTGATACCACATGTAACAACCCTCCCGTCTCGTCACGACAATAAGCCTCATATAACAAGTGAAAAAAAAATTTGTGTGTGTGTGTGTGTGTAGAAGGCTAATAAAGACATTCTACTCAATGTCGTAACACGACGAAGATCATGATGCAAGCAACTCACACAAGAACAACATTATGACCAAACCTAGAAGCACATCAATCAACTAGAAGCAATGTTCGGCATTCAATCGACAAGAATAAAAATGACTACCCGCCCGTTCTACCCTGCAATGGTTAGGACCTCTAGGAAAGATAAGAAATGCTCAAGCCCAGGTTTCCATCGATTTTGACCATTTAAGGTTTCAGGGCTGGTGACTTTTCTGAGGAACAAGGAGGCCTCTACATCCCGCCCGACACAAGCAGACCAAGCTCATTAAAGTTTACAACCAAGTACAACATTAATTAAAAGGAACCACAACCCCCTCAACGGGAAGCATAGGCTAAAATCAACTTCGCCAATACCCCGATCCATCATCGAGGCAAGCTAGCCAATAATTACAGTCTATATTACTCATCTATTACGAGCCCAACTTAGCATATCTAAATTGCAATATGACAATAAGGTACAATCTACATTAGTCTTAAAGCCAATCTAATGCAAAACTTTAAATCACAATTTGTCATCAAGGTACCCTCTAATTCAATGTTAGATAGACCTCAATAGGCAAGTCTGGACTTTGACTTGGCTAATAATCAAATACATAATTAATCATTAATTATGAACTAACTAAATTGTCTAAATTATAATTTAGCCATTAATTTACAATCAATAGACATTAAAGGAAACCAGTCTAGCGAAGTAAAATATGAAAACCCATCTTTAATCCAAAACTCCTTCCAACTAGCCATTAATCTTGATAACAAAAGCAACCATTTTAAACTAGTACGCTACCATTAAAATAAACAATGAAGCAAATAACAAAATCCTTTATCACAAGCAAATTAACAAGGCACAAAGATGAAAAGAAAATAATTAGGCCTTTAATAATATTCACTACTGGGTAAAATTAGAGGTAAGGACTCAGGGCAGGGGAAAAACTCAGGCATAATCGTTGAATCATTAGCTGGTTGTCTAAGCTAAAGTCGTGCACTAGTTACAATCTCTGTCAGTAATTTGGGCAACCAACTTAAGAGATTGCAAAAGTACAACACAGATTAGTCTGCAGCCATAATTCACCATTTATAATACTTAACAAAAGAGATGAGTTGTCAAAAATCATCTCAATACCGTGTCTACCACAAACTTGTGAAGTCGCAGGCATCATTTCAAGTGGTCTAAATACCAGGCAGTCAATGCGGACTGTCAAGAACAGGGCACACTCTCTATGTAGACAAAGTGGAGCTATTAAGGGTGAACTTCTGACAACAATGATGCTAACCAGAGAATTAAAAAAAAAACTCTTACAACGCATGAGCCAACCCGTTGTCACAACCTACAAGGTAAAATTTCACTGTGGTAGTTTTGATGTGGCAATTCGCTACCCATCTATATGACAGTTGTAGCCAAGGGGTGTAAAACCTTTCAGAAGGTTTGGGTGGATGGATTTGCTCAGAAATTCAAATGGACTGTAGGATAAAGTTAAAACAATCATTACATAGATGGCAGTGGCAGTCGGTACATAACATGATTCCCATATAATGAATCGAGATTCTATGCAGATCAATTAATTGTTTCTCAGGGCAACTGGAGGTAGAAATAAATTCTAACAAATAATAAACGCCGTGAAGGTAAACAACAGTCAATGGTGTGCTATCTAGACACAAATATTCCCCTTGATTAATACGCCTAGAATTAAAGAGTAAAAGTGAAATCCAATAATTAAAAGATTTAAGGTAAAGGCCCAAGGTTTAAACGTTGTCCATAAATGATTTAGTCAATGCAAGGTAAGGAAAACTCATGGCACCACACCGCTTGCTAATCGATGCACATCCAATTCGCCTATGAAATGTACAGATTGGAAGAGTTGGATTTGCATGCCAAAAGTATATAAATGAATAAAATACACAGTAAAATTCCCAGGGTAACATAGAGTAAAATATACAGTTTGTTGTGCAACACTCATCAGAAGGAAATTAAATTGCTGTAAGAATCAATAACAGATTCATTGTACCTAACTGTCAAATCCTCCTCAAATATACACTCACTCAAGAAGTCGCAATGTAAAAAGAAAACACTCAATAACAATTCATCCAAGTGTAAATTCGCCCCAAGACTTAACACAGGTATAAAATTGCCCCAATTTGTTTTCCCAGAAAAGTTAAAAGAAATTCACAGAGAAGGAATGTAAAACGCAGTCTAGTGATTTAAAACTTGTCAAGGAGTGGGCCTCTAGGCTAGCTAAAATCATCTTACAATGAATTAAAGTCCAGAGGTACAACAAATTGTTATATAAAATTTAACATTTAGTAGTCGTTGAATGAAATCAGGAGTTTCAACAAAACGTTGAATGAAATTAGGAGTTTCAGTAATACATTGAATGAAATCAGGAGTTTCAGCAGAACGTTGAATGAAATCAAGAGTTTCAGCAAGCATTATATAAAATTTATCATTTGCAAATCGTTGAATGAAATCAGAAGGTACAAAAAACATTATATATAATTTAACATCAGTTTACTTTTCCAATAAACAAGCAGATCCAAGCATAATTCCTAATACCATCTACCAAACAGAAATGAAAAGCGTATCATTGCCTGATCGCCCGCTCCGAATGACGTCCCCCGTGCTCCATGCAACTCCTACTCGCCGACCATCGAGACTTCACTGGTACCTTCCAACCAATGCTAGGGGTACTCTTCTTCCCCCTTAGCCCCCCGAGCTGCAAAGGGGCCACACACACTATCCAAAGGTTTCGTACTAGACATGAGAAGCTGTACAAGTTTTTGTCCCAGCCAGTGAGAGCATTGATTCATTCTACCAGCAGCAGTAGTGACCTATGTGAGATATGACACAGGAGGATGGCACATTTTCACCATGGGGCTTTGAGAGTTCTGAGGGAGATGGTGATAGGAGTTCCAGATTTCAATTTAGAGCACCATGAGTTGTGCAAGGGGTGTACCTTGGGAATGTACACCAAGACTACTTTTCCGATCAGTGGCAGTAGAGCAGCAAGGATACTTTCTCTTATACTTTCAGATGTATGTGGCCCGATGTCTTTGGCATCGTTGACTGGATCCCTATACTATGTTGTATTCATTGATGACTTCTCTCGGAAGTCCTGGATTTTATTCATGAAGACCAAAGGACAGGTCTTCAGTTGGTTCCAAGAGTTCAAAGCTCTTTTGGAGAACCAGACAGGGAAGAAATTCAGAGTCCTAAGATTGGATAATGCGGGTGAGTATACCTCCAAGGAGTTCATGGATTTTTGTGTAGGAGAGGGCATCAGGAGGGAGTTGACTGTTCCTTACAACTCGCAGCAAAATGGGGTTGCTGAGAGAAATAACAGGGCCATTATTGGGGTTGTGAGAGCCATGCTACATGATCAGGGGTTTCCACTATTTCTATGGGCTGAGGCATGCTACATTGCAGTTTATCTGCAGAACATGAGTCCTCACAGGGATATGGGGAGCATGACTCCTGAGGAGGCTTTCTCTGGGAAGAAGCCTGAGGTGGGGCACTTTCAAATTTTTGGGTGCATCACTTACTCATACATCCCTTCTGAGAAGAGGACAAAGCTGGAGCCCATGGTAGAGAGAGGGATATTTGTTGGGTACAATGAGATTTCAAAGGCTTTCCATATTTACCTTCCTTCCTTGAGGAAGACTGTCTTGAGGAGGGATGTCATATTTGAGGAGGGAAAATCCTTTAGGAAGTCTAGAGGGACAGAGAGAGGTGAGCAGTATTCACCTTAGATTCAGGTGAGCCCGCAGAAGACTACAGTGACACAAAGTTCGGGGCCACTTGCTTCAATGACGACAGGTTCACAGGTGACAGGGCCATAGAGTTCAGGTTTGCAAGCTAATGGTCCATAGGTTTCAAGATCAGGCACTTCAGAGTCTACATCAGGATCATTTTCTTCAACAGATGGGGTTGATCAGGGAGAGTCCCCTCCACAGGACACTACTTCATAGAGGAGGAAGCCCAAGTGGCTTCAAGACACTTTGAGGGAAGCACAGGGTTCAGTGGGGAATCCCAGACAGACAGTGAGGGAGAGTAAACCTCCCGAGAGGTTTTGAAGCTACATCACGATGGTGAGCAGTATTCAAGAGTATGAGCCTTCCACTTTTGAGGAGGCCTCTAGTAGACAGGTATGGAGAGATGCCATGATAGACTCATCAGTAGCTGGAAGGAGAGCCTTGCTTCAGAGTTCGAGATTACTGACATTGGACTGATGCATTACTTTTTGGGATTGGAGGTTTGGCAGGAGCCTGGATACATCTTCCTGGGACAGGGGAAGTATGTATGTGACATTCTGAGAAGATTTCAGATGGGATATAGTAGGCCCATGACCACTCCCATGATTACCAACTGGAAGAAGCTTCATGCTTTTGAGTCACAGTTGGTGGATCCCACCTTGTACCGTTAGTTGATCGGGTCATTGATGCATTTGGTTAATACTAGGAAAGATATTTGTTTTGCTGTCAAACTCTCAGTCAGTTCATGGTGGAGCCTAGGAGAGTGCACTGGGTGGAAGAAAAACATGTGCTCAGGTATCTTTGTGGTACCATAGATTATGGTTTGGACTATCAAAGAGGAGATGGAGTTCGTCTGGTTGGTTATGCAAACTTGGATTGGGCAGGATGTGTTAGTGACAGGAAAAACACTTCAGGGTGTTGTTTTGGATTGGGATCAACAGTTTTGTCTTGGTTCAGTCAGAAACAAAAGTCAGTGGCTTTGAGTTCTACAGAGGCTGAGTATATGACAACCATTCATGCCAGTTGTGAGGCCCTTTGGCTTCGCAAGATGTTGGTGGGATTGTTCGGTGTGAAGTTAAGGCCTACTGTGATAATCAGAGTTGCATTAAACTCTCGAAGAATCCAGTTTTCATGACTGGTCTAAGCATATCGAGATTCAGTATCACTTCATCTGTGATTATGTTCATAGAAGAGCTGTGGAGGTACAATACATATCTACAGAGGAGCAGGTTGCAGACATACTCACCAAGGCATTGGGCAGAGGAAAGTTTGTGTTTTCTAGGGACAAGCTTGGAGTGGTGAGTAACACTTTCCTTGGTATGAGGGAGTGTTAAATTTTTAATTAAATAAAGTATCAAGGCAAGTGTTTCTTTTCCCTAGGCGCCTAAGGGGGAGAAAGTGCCTAATGTGGGCCCTAGTCATTTAATTTGTGAGATGCAAATTAAAAAGTGACTTTATGACTAAAGTGAGGGTGAGTGAAGAGACATTTAATCTCAGCCACTCATCTAATCTAATCTCAACCGTTGGATTAGAAAACCCCTCACCTTCCCTCATGAGGTCGATTAGGGCAAGGGGGTGCACCCATTCTTGGGTTGTTCAAGCATTCTTGTTGTGAGAGAAAGAGAGAGAAAGAGAGAGGCCGAGCTTGAGAAGAGAGAGAACATTTAAAGAAGGAGAGCATGCATCCCAAAACAAATAGCAGGCATAGATTTCAAGGCAACAGACAACAAGGAAGAACAAGCCATACAACATTAAATGTGGACAGAAATTGAGAAGGAAAACAACTGTGTTTTCTAAGAGTATTGGCACGCATTTCAAGCCTGTCGTACAACATTAATTGGCATAGAAATAGAGGAAGGAGATGGGCATGATTTTCTGGGCAAAGAAAATCATACAGTCTGTACGAACATGCACAAAATTCAAGGGGTCGTACTGTCATAAATTCTGGGTGCATTTTTTAAGGTATTGGCACGTTTTTCAAGGCATTGTTTTGCTGGAAATTTTTGTATAGTCTTAGCAAAAATTTGGCATGCAAAATGATGACAATCCATACAACAATTAATGTTATGACAGCCGTACAGTGGTACGGATTTCTGGTTCATAAATCGAGGAGCAAGCTACGAGAAAAGTCCAGATAAGTTTGTATAAATTTCTGAAGATGAATATGCTGTAAAAGAATTTCTCAGAAGCCCATAAATAATAAAAAGCCCTCCCTCATTGGTTTTCCCCTTGTGGGTTTTTCCAGGGTCGATGTTAGACCAAAATTCCTGTGTCTATAATTTTCTGAGTTTTGCATACTGCTGATATTTCATTTCTGCACTTAAAACAATGTTCAGAACCCTCATGTTTCAGTTCTGAAGTTTATTTTATGCTAATGTAAAACTGGGTTTGGGCATTTAACATTGGCTGAAAAATCAGCGAGACTGAAACTGGGTTGGGGTCTGAAAAATTAACAAAAGACATAACAAATCATATAATAAAAGTCAGCTATTATGATTTATTTTTGGGCAAAGACATAACAAATCGTATAATAAAAATCATCTAACAAGATAGAAGAAAAATAACTATGATTATGGTTTTTTTCTATTTTTGCTTTATTTTTCTTATATCATATTAAAGGACTTTATTTTTAAATAATGTGATTGTTTTCCTATTCTTTTTTCTGTTATGCTAAATTAAAAAAATTATAAAAAAAAATTCATTTACAATTTATCTTTTTCCTCCATCTCGTTAAAGGAATTTTTTTTGATAAATGATTTTTTGTCTTTGCAATATATTTTCCTTTATCTTTTCTTCATAAAGGAAAGATAATCAAATTTTTGTGATTTTTTTTCTTTGTTTTTATTTATTTTGTTTTATTTTTTCTTAAAATTAAGATAGAAATAAAAAGAAAAATAAAAGAAATATTTTGTCTTTTCTTAAGAAACAAAATAGTGAAAATTTTATAATTTTTTTTCTTAATTTTTATGTATTTTGTTTTATTTTTCTCTCAACATTAAGATAGGAAAAAAATAAAACAAAAACAAAAAATTAAATTTAAAACATTAAAAATAATCTTTAAATAAACAAAAAAAACGAAAGAAATTATAGGAAAAAATTATTTAGAGACATATTAAATGACAGTTAAGATACCATTTAAAAAGACGAAAAAACAAAGTCTAATCATTTAGAAAAATAACAAATGGCAGTAGAAATGTTAATTTAAAAAACAAAAGAAAAATAAATGTAAAAACCAAAGAAATGATAGAAGAAACATCATCTATAAAAATTTTAATTATTTTTCTTCGGTTGATTCATATATTTTTATGAGATTTTTATCTTTATTTTTACTTTAAATTTTAAATTATTTTTTTTGTGTTGATTCATATATTTACAGAAAAATTTAATTTATTTTTTAATTTTTATTATAAATAAAGATGGAAAATTTTAAATGATTCTATATAGTTTATTTTTCTTTTGATTAACTTCTAATTTCTTTTTTATAAATGTATTTTCAAATTTGATGAAAACTTATTTCAAGTTTAAAAAAAACTTATCAATTAAAAAAAACAACATAGAATAAAATGGCTTTTCACTTTCGCAGTAAGAGTGAGTAGAAGTGAAATTTCAAAGGATATTTTTGTTGCATTGACAAAAACAAATATCACACGCAATCATTTGTTTTACTAACTGACGACCATGAGTCGTGACAAAATAGTGGACACATGGTTTCTTGGTCACTTCCAGCTGTGGGTTCATCTCAAAGGGTTGAACGGTCTATATATGGGGAGCAGGTTAGGTAGGGATTTGAAATTTATGAAAATTTAATTTCATTAGTTTATATCTTAAAATTTCGGTGATTGATTTGCCCAAATTTTATATGGTTGGAAAGCTAATGTAATGAATAGATTAATCAAAATTTATAGTTTTAACAATTTTATTAAATGTATTAAGCATCATTTCTCTACTTGGATGATGGTTTTCTAGGATTTCTTATTAGATTTGATGCATAAACTATGATCAATTTATCGATTAAATTTAAAGTTTCTAATCCAGCCATATAAATCTCCAAGAAATCATTATTTTTTGTTGTTTAAAATCAATTTCTGAATGCAAAAATTGATTAGGTACTTATCACACAAATTTGTGGATCTAACAATTTCTCATCAGATTTAGAGCAAATGTCCTCCAAAAATATCTCATGAATCATTTCTTAGAACGTTTAAACTCTGTAAAAATGTTTAAAGTGAAATATATCACTGATATTTGACAAATAACAAGATACATCATGCCTTATGAGATTAAATATACATTAATATGTAAGGAATAACATGTAAACCTCTTTCAATTTTTTTATATATAACAAGCTTGAAGTTCCTTGCTCATGAATTTTATGTATTTTTAAGATATACAGATTGTCCTAAATTTTTTCTAAGGGTTGATAAAGGTGTTAAAGATGTAATATTTGGCTTGCAATTAAGATATGGTTAGTAGTTTGATATTTTATTTAATTTGATCGAATTTTATGGTTTAGGTCATGTTTTAAGACCAAACCAAGAGACATATGCTTTAATAGTTTCTTCTAGGACTCATGGCTCATGTACACTACCTCAAACTACCTTAAATGCGTTGTAGTGAAAATTATTACCCCATAAATGGGATATATGCATACTATTGATTTTTTATGTAGAATGAATGAGTCTCATAGCCCAATCTTTCTTTTATGCAAAAAAACAAGAACTCAAACCCAAACAATTTGTTTTATATCTCATTAAACATGCACAAGGTCATAAACCATCACAAAGGTCTTATGTATAGGGCCTCAAGACCCATACCAAGAGCTCAAAACATCCAAATGGTGTCCATATCCCGACATAAAGGCTAAGGATACCCTTAAGAGGTCATCTCACCCATTAGTCACATTTTATGTGTCATGTCTTTTCCTATATGTCTACATCAAACTTGGATTTGAGGTAACCATGTTGGTGGCATGGAATGCACAAAACATATCAAAATCAACATTTTTTTTATCTTTCAGTTTGTTACAATATGTTACAAATAGCTGATGAAATTGCAAACATACATAGACTTGTTTATGAATATTTCAAATATCTGATTTTTTAAAGAAATATTTTATTTTCTCTCATTTTTTTGTGACATAACTCATTATTGCAAAAAAAAAAACAATCAATATTTCTCTTGTAACTTGTTAATTCCTTAAAAAATTTAAAAAAATGCATGTACTAGACACTAACCTCTCTATATTAAAAAAGTCATATTTTCATTATGTTAAGACATTCAAATTTATTGACTCAAAAAAATTATATAACAATCACAATTTTTTTGCATTATAAAGAATTCCACTTACTAGAACATATATCTTATACTCGCAAAAAAAAATGTCAATGTTAGAAAAAATCAAAATTAGTATTCAGTTTTGTAAGTTTGATCTTCTTACCTATATAAATTAAAATATATTTATTTTTTAGATTTCTATTACATATACAAAATATATCAAGAAAATTAAATTAAATTTCATCTATGATTATGATGATTTTTATTAAAGTAATTAAATATTATATTTATTTAAGCTTATAATTTGTAAAAATTAATAGTTGTAGAAAAAATTCACTTATCTTATTTGTCACATAATACAAACCAGTGAATGTGTGCTTTGTGTGTTGTCATTTCATCATAAATATGGTTGATGCCTTTGCATGAATGTGTACTCTATGTGTGTTGTCATTTCAATATGAATATGGTTGATGCCTTTTGTTTTGTTTTGATTTTATTTTATTTTTTTCATATTCATTGTGAGAAGAAAAAACATGAAAAAAAAAAATAAAGATAAAGAGAACAAAAATTGTAATTATAATCAATTTTCTTTTGTCTTTGTTAAATGATTTTCCTTAATGTTATTCTTTGGGTCTTCGTTTAAAGATAAGATAAATCACAATCATAATTATTTTCTTTTATTCTTGGCAAAGACATAACAAATCATATCATAAAAGTCATATACAAGATAGAGGAAAAATATCATAAAAGTCATCTAACAAGATAGAGGAAAAATAATCACATAATTGTCATTATGATTTTTTCTTGTCTTAATTTTATTTTTCTTCTATCACATTAAATGAATTTATTTTTAAATGTGACTTTTTTTAATTATTTTTTCTATTATATTAAATTAAAATAAATCATAAAAAAAAAATTCAATTACTATTTTTATTTTTCATTATCTTATTAAATAACCTTTTTTTTTATTTTGTTAAAAGATCTTTTGTTTTTTCATTATTTTTTCTTATGTTTTTATCTTTTCTTAAAAAAAGCAAAATATGAAAGCTTTCTCTTATAATTTTAATTTGTTTTGTTTTGTTTTATTTTTTACTTAAAATAGAAAAACAAATTAAAAAATAAAAGAAAAACAATAATAAAAACAATAATAAATAGCAATATAAATATTATTTAAAAAAAAAAGAAAAATAAAAACAAAAACTTAAAAATGACAAAAAAAAAAAAACTTAGTTAAAAATACACTAAATAACAATAGATATGTCATTTAAAAAGACTAGAAATAAAAACAAAAAAACAAGAAAATGATGAAATTAAAGTTATTTAGAAAAACAGTAAATAGCAATAAAAATATCATTTAAAAGACAAAACAAAACCCCAAACAAACCAAGAATAACCACACAAAAACATCATTTAGAAAATCTAAATAACTTATGTTTTGTTTTGATTCTCATTTTTTAAGTTTTGGATTTTTTTTTTTAAGATGTAGGTTTTTTTCTTCTTTTATTTGTTATATTTATATCATTTAGAAAATCTAAATAATTTATGTTTTGTTTTGATTTTGATTTTTTAAGTTTTAG
>ML786087.1:557226-567940 GCA_009831015.1 Picea engelmannii | reverse complement strand
AACATGATAACATATTGATCAATAAGGTGAAGCCCCCTGTGCTCATAGTTCTTGAGGCATAGAAGGTTAATTTTTCTATGTAAGGTATTTATTTTCCTTTTTTACAATGCTCTAATCCCCTACACCTCCCACTACTATCCAAAACCTCAAAAATGGAAGCAATATCACACTTGGAGGCCAAAGATTCCATATAATGCTATTGTGTGGTGTTTCAATGCATCTTTCACCATGCTTGAGTTTGAAAAGCTTTTTTAAATTCCCAAGGACCTTGTTATACTTCTCTAACCATTTTCAAGATGTAAAGACCCATTGTTGTTACTCAAAGCATCATAATTTTCCTTGGTAAACCAGTCATAGTCGAAAGATTCCCCAAAGATGCAATGTTTTATGGATTATAGGTATTTTTCGTGGTTATTGAGACCATGAAACATCATTTAGGGTATGAGGCTATTGTTGTTAGCTTGTTACCTTGTTTAGACTTATAGAACCATTCCTATTGCACAACCAACCTAATCATGGCACCCAAAACACCTGTGGAGGAAACACTACAAGGAGAACACCTTGTAGGAGATGTTTTTTTTCGATGCTTGCATTGGTAACACATACATGCGTGTGTTTATGTAACATGCACTGATGTGTACATAAACCTAAAAAATCATTGGTGCTCGTACAATTATTATGCACGGATTCCAATTTTTTTTACATGCTGCATCAATACTTGTATAAATATTACACATCGAGTCATTATTTTTTGTTTTATGGCACACCAATGCTCGTATAGTTTGTATGCACTGGTGCCTATAATACCATGTGCACTAGAGGGATGGAAAATTTTGAACATTTGAGCTGAGATGTCAACGACATTCTTTTTTACTAAGCATTAGTGCATATGATATATGTAAATCAATGGTGCATATTGTAATCATGCACAACATAATACTTCAAAGCAATAAATATAATCATGCATTATGTCATTTAAAGTAACATTGATTTTTTCAGAATTTTTAGCACCGATGCCGCAATGTACTTAATAGGCACCTGTGCATATGTCTCATAAAAATGCACTGGTTTCTATTTTATGGCACACACTATTGAGTGAGTTGAAAAGAATGCAATGCACCAATATCTATATATTTTAATTAATTGTTTTCTTACAAATTATCAATTAATCATCTCAAAATCAAATATTGTTTATAATAATATTGATTTTTATATTTTTGTTATTATGTTTTGATATAATGATTACATTATTGCGTTATCCAATGGATTACAAATTTGTTATTTGTAACAATGTAAATCATCCATATATTAATTAATCAACAACAAAACATTTTACAACATTCGACAATGTAATAAAATAAGAAACTCATTTTATTGTATATGAATATGAGACCCGTTGTCATACAAAATGGGACAACCATAAAGGTCCACAATAATCAAAATGTAATCAATATGTAATTGTTACACTTATTGGTAACATGTCCTCATGAAATTGTGACAATATGTCAAGTACATTAAACAAAGCCCTTGATTTTCATAGAAATATATTCCAAAACATACAACTTGTAGTAACATTCAATTATATTGATTGTCAGTCATCACTTGAACTACTATCAAAATTCACATACCTCATTTCTTCGTCACTTTTAGGAGATATTGTACTTTGGTTATTAAACCTAATGTTTTTTTATCCGCTTGTTTTTTATGTTCCACCTCTTCATGTTCCATCTACAAACATAGAGATAAAGTGTAATAAGTATATATCTACATTTATATAGTAGAATATACATGATTACGTAAATAAAAAAGCATACCATAGCAGTGTTTTTTTCATAAACAACACACATTATTTTTAAGTCATGTTGCATGTCGTCTCTCGAAATCTCTTATGTTGTATGCACTCCATACTTTGTTTCCTACATGTTTTAATCATAGGGAATTTTAGGGGTAAAATTTAGCCCATGGGAAAAATTAGAGGGTCTAAAATTTTTGTTGGGGGGATTATTTCTATAGAGGGGTTTGACTATGCATAGACAAAAATTTGTTTAAAAATAATTACCTATAAAACCCTTAGACCATCGACATTTGTGAGGGAAAGGCAGGGAAACCCATTTTCTCCTGGTAAAATTAAAACTAGACCCTCCCATTCCCCCTCGTTCTATGGTAATGGAAATTATTCTAATGTATTTTTCCCTAATTTTATGGAAATGACAATTATTTGGAGGTATTTTTCCCTGTAGAGTTCATGTGCACTTTGTTCGAGTTTTCCATTTGCCGAGGTTTCTTGGAATGGAATCTAAGAGGATTCTTCAAGTGAGGAGAAACTAACATCGTCACTTAGGCGAAAATGGTGCTAGATCTTAGTCTCAACTAAGAGGAGGGGATACGCTATCAAGTTCAATCCAACCAATCACAACTATAACAGGGCTTGGCTAGCCAAATGAAAGAAAACAAATAACTAGTGTATTACATATGGTACTAATTTGAGAATTCGATGAAGGAGTAGACCCCTACAAACTCACTAACCAAGAAACCGAGCCAACTAGGAGGACCACATCATAACACAAATTTTCATCTTTCAATATGCTTTGGTTTTACTGTTCAACTTTGCAGATTAGGAAGAAGAAGTTTATTTACAAATTCTCAAAAAATGTGGTTCTCATTTAGTCATTGAGACAATAAAATATGTTACACCTTTTTTCTTTTGTTCTTGAGAATATTTCTAATTGTACTTGTTTCTTCCATACCATCCCATTGACAACCTGGGTCTCATGTCATGGAATTTTTGAAACAACAAAGTTTTGTGTTCATCATGCACACTATTTACTCCTTTTTTAAATTGTTTAATAATAGGTCATCTTTAGGTAAACTAGTACTTGGTCTCAGACATATTCTATTGTAGGGAAACCAGTGATCGATATACTAAGATTACCTAGAAAGGTGCAAGAATTAATAAATAACTAACACACTAGCAAAGACTGGATTTAGGGTTAAGATGGATCAAGATCAACTTGATATCCATCTATAATTGGTTATGGGTCTACTTGTAACAACCCTCCCAATTCGTCAAGACAACAAACCTCATATAACAAGTGAATTTTTTTTTTGTGTGTGCGTGTGTAGAACAGTAATAAAGACATTATACTCAATGTCATAACACAACGACGATCATGACACAAGCAACTCGCACAACAACAACATGACAACCAAACCTAGAAGCACATCAATCAACTAGAAGCAATGTTCGACATTCAACCGACAAGAATAAAAATGACTACCCGCTCGTCCTACCCTGCAATGGTTAGGACCTCCAGGACACATAAGAAACGCTCAAGCCCAGGTTCCCATTGATTTTGACCATTTAAGGTCTCAGGGCTGGTGACTATTCTAAAGAACAAGGAGGCGTCTACATCTCGCCCGACACAAGCAGACCAAGCTTATTAAAGTTTACAACCAAGTACAACATTAATTAAAAGGAACCACAACCCCCTCAACGGGAAGCGTAGGCTAGAAATGACTTTGCCAATACCCTGATCCATCGTCGAGGAAAGCTAGCCAATAATTACAGTCTATATTACTCATCTATTACGAGCCCAACTTAGCATGTCTAAATTGCAATATGACAATAAGGTCCAATCTACGTTAGTCTTAAAGCCAATCCAATGTGCAACTTTAAATCACATTTTGTCATCAAGGTACCCTCTAATTCAATGTTAGATAGACATCAATAGGAAACTTTGGACTTTGACTTGGCTAATAATCAAATACATAATTAATCATTAATTATGAACTAACTAAATTGTCTAAATTATAATTTATCCATTAATTTACAATCAATAGACATTAAAGGCAACCAGTCTAGCAAAGTAAAATATGCAAAGCCATCTTTAATCCAAAACTCCTTCCAACTAGCCATTAATCTTGATAACAAAAGCAACCATTTTAAACTAGTACGCTACCATTAAAATAAACAATGAAGCAAATAACAAAAGCCTTTATCACAAGGAAATTAACAAGGCAGAAAGATGAAAAGAAAATAATTAGGCCTTTATTAATATTCACTACTGGGTAAAAGTAGAGGTAAGGACTCTGGGCAGGGGAAAAACTCAGGCATAATTGTTGAATCATTAGGTGGTTGTCTAAGCTAAAGTCAGGCACCAGTTATAAGATCCTTCAGTAATTTGGGAAACCAACTTAAGAGATTGCAAAAGTACAACACAGATTAGTCTGCAACCATAATTCACCATTTATAATACTTAACAAAAGAGATGAGTTGTCAAAAACCATCTCAATACCGTGTCTACCCCAAACTTATGAAGTCGCAGGCATCATTTCAGGTGGTCTAAATACCAGGCGTTCAACGCGGACTATCAAGAATAGGGCATGCTCTCTATGTAGACAAAGTGGAGCTATAAAGGGTGAACTTCTGACAACAATGATGCTAACCGGGGAATTAAAAAAAAATGCTTACAATGCATAAGCCAGCCCGCTGTCACAACTTGCAAGGTAAAATTTCACTGTGGTAGTTTTGATGTGGCAATTCGCTGCCAATCTATATGATAGTCGTAGCCAAGGGGTGTAAAACCTTTCAGAAGGTTCGGGTGGATGGATTTTCTCAGAAATTCAGGTGGATTGTAAGATAAATTTAAAACATTCATTACATAGATGGTAGTGGCAGTCGGTACATAGCATGATTTCCGGATAATGAATCGAGATTCTATGCAAATCAATTAATTGTTGCTCAGGGAAACTGGAGGTAGAAATAAATTCTAACAAATAATAAATGTCATGAAGGTAAACACCAGTTAATGGTGCGCTGTCTGGACACAAATATGCCCCTTGATTAATACGCCCAAAATTAAAGAGTAAAAGTTAAATTTGATTATTAAAAGATGTAAGGTAAAGGCCCAAGGTTTAAATGCTATCCAGAAATGATTTAGTCAACACAAAGTAAGGAAAATGCATGACATCACACCGCTTTCTAATCGACGCACATCCAATTCGCCTATGAAATGTACAGATTGGAAGAGGTGGATTCACAGGCCAGAAGTATATAAATAAAATACACAACAAAATTGCCAGGGTAACAGAGAGTAAAATATACAGTTTGTTGTGCAACACTCATCATAAGGAAATTAAATTGTTGTAAGAAGTAATAACAGATTCACTGTACCTAACCGTCAAATGCTCCTCAAATATACACTCACTCAAGAAGTCGCAAGGTAAAAAGAAAATGCTCAATAAGAATTTGCCCAGGTGTAAATTCACTCCAAGACTTAACACAGGTATAAAATCGCCCCAAAAATTTCGCCCAGAAAAGTTAAAAGAAATGTGCAGAGAAGGAATGTAAAACACAGTCCAGTGATTTAAAACCTGTCAAGGAGTGGGCCTCTAGGCCTGGTAAACTCATCTTACAATGAATTAACGTCCAGAGATACAACAAATTGTTATATAAAAATTAACATTTAGCAATTGTTGAATGAAATCAGGAGTTTCAGCAAAACGTTGAATGAAATCAGGAGTTTCGTCAATACGTTGAATGAAATCAAGAGTTTAAGCAGAACGTTGAATGAAATCAGGAGTTTCAGCAAGCGTTATATAAAATTTATCATCTGCGAATCGTTGAATGAAATCAGAAGGTACAACAAACGTTATATAAAATTTAACATCATTTTACTTTTTCCAATAAACAATCAGATCCAAGCATAAGTCCTAATACCATCTACCAAACAAAAATGAAAAGCGTATCGTTGCCTAATCGCCCACTCTGAATGACGTCTCGCACACTCCATGCAACTCCTGCTGACCGACCATCAAGACTTCACCGGTACCTCCCAGCCAATGGTAGGGGTACTCTTCTTCCCCCTTAGCCCCCTGAGCCACAAAGGGGCCACACACACTATCCAGAGGTTTTGTCTAGCTCCCATCTCGCCTCGCAAGGCCGAGCTACCACTCCTCTCTGAGATAGGTATCCCCAAATCCCACAAGTAAATCAATCAAGTAGATATTTCTGCAATGTAACGTTACGCAAACAGAAGATCCCCTTCATCCTTCTCCTTCCTTCATTTTATAGAGTTTCGATCTTCCTTTCTTTCCTAAAATCACATTTAATTAAAATTTTAAAAATAAATTCCTAAAAATTCTTCTCTTTACAAGTGTCACCCATCCCCTTCATTCCTCTATTATTTAATTTCTTTAATTTATTAATTGTCCTAATTCCGTCACCCACCTAGAGTTACTCCTAAAATCACTCCTAGGTGTCCCCAAATTCCCTTACAGGTTTTAAAGGCTTTCCCTATTATGAAATTGCTAATTCAGTTTTAAAATTAGAAAGCTCTTAAATGGTAGATTCTTTACTAAGTTGACTTTCCACTTTTTCCCTTAAGTCCCCCTTTTTCCCTTTTTATGTTACCTCTTTTCCTAGTTTCCTAAATTTTAAGATTTTACCTCTTTCCCCTTTTAATTAGAACAAAAAATGGCAGGTGTGGAATTTAACCCCTTTTTCCCTTTTATCATTTAATTAATATATTTTAAATTATCAAAAAGATAAAACAATTAATTTTCCTTTTAACATTTTATATCAACAAATTTTTTGTTTAATGAATAAATTAAATTTCTTACTCCCTTCATGTTAGAAGATTTAACAAAATTCATAATTGTTATTTAAGTTGTTTTTATTTTACTTATTATTATTATTATTATTATTTTTAAAGGTAGACAAAATTTTACCCCTAGCGTAATTTAGACTTAGAACTTAAATTTTGTACAGGGCGACATTTAATTAGGGAAATTGTTTTAAAAATACTTAACTCATTATTCGTCCTAAGGCCATGTAGGTTCCTTCCTCTATCAATGACAATGCAACGTGCCCTTCAAGATGCACTAGGTGCTCCAAGGGTGCCACTCGCCTCATTTGTTCCCTTGTGCGATGTGCCCTTCAGGATGCACTATGTGGTTCAAGGGTGCCACTCACCTCTTGACTGACTTGGTAGACATCAATAACCCCTGGAGTCAATACTCTGCCAGGTGAACTTGTGGGAGACTAAGGGCCTCTAAGGAATAAGGCCCCTGCCTTATTGCACGCCCCTTAGAATCATCGTGAGCGACTATCACAGTCTGCCCTAACGACATCATGGGTCGTCTCGAACTAGGTAGTCGTTAACCTACATCTCGAGCCACGATGGGAGTGCTAGTAGGATGTGGTAGGGTTGTTGTCCACACCTCTCCCTCAACATCTCTAGTAGTCATGCATGACCCCTTTACTCCATATGTGAGTCTGGTCGACAAACTATCGTCAGCCTGTATCATCAACAAATCATGTTAGAATATATCCATATCATATCATCTAATCAGATGTGCTAATATCATAGTAAAAAAAATCAAACCCCAATGTTACACTCCCTGACTCGATCCAAAGTCCAAGGGGTTCCATCGATGCCTCTGCATCCTCAAGGTCCAAAACCTTGCACACTTAGTAAAACCGAGTCAATAGCACCTATCTATATCAATGTAGTAAAACAAAATGTCATCAACCCATAACGCCTCATAATCAAAATCAAAAGTTTTAATAGCATAAAAATCCGGATCACTTGCGAGCAAGTGTCCTCAAAGAATAAGTTTGCTCAATGCACCAGAGTGGGATGTTACATACACCCCCTCTTGGTCTAAAATTTGTCCCGAAGTTTCATAGTATAAATGCTGAAATAAAGTGTATCACAATATCATATGTCTATCTATCAAACAAAAATGGAAACTGTTGGCGCATATCATATGCATCCTCCCAGGTTGCCGAGTGTGGATTATAAT
Source organism: Picea engelmannii (assembly GCA_009831015.1). NCBI lineage: Eukaryota > Viridiplantae > Streptophyta > Pinopsida > Pinales > Pinaceae > Picea > Picea engelmannii. The sequence continues at coordinate 560,134 of ML786087.1, read as the reverse complement.
TGTCCCACTGGACCTTGACCTGATCTACCATTCGATGCCGTAGTTTTCGAATGCGATGATCCAAGATGCGGACTGGCTCAGTCGTGAGAGCTCCCTTGTCTGATACCTGCAAGGAAATCATGTCAATAACATGTGTAGGATCACTAATATAATGTCTCAAAATAGATACATGAAAAACATCGTGCATACGCCTCAAAGAATAAGGCAAGGCTAGTCGATAGGCCACGAGCCCCTTTCTCTCCACAATATCGAAAGGTCCCATGAACCTAGGAGAGAGTTTAGCTCCTATCCCAAACTTGATTGAACTCTTGTGCGGTTTAACCCACAAGAAGACTCGATCGCCGACCTCGTAACTACGGTCAACACGGTGCGCATCGGCATAACTCTTATGTCGATCCTACACTTCTTTAATCCTTTTTATTATTGTTTTCATTTTTGATGCAGGAGCATTGCCAACAGTAAGCGAGCGTGGGACAAACGCCATTGCATTTTTGGCACATGTTAAAATTGTTTGAAATATTTTGAAAATTTGGATGCGCAGACTTTAATGTAATAGTTAAGAAAGGGTGTACTTCCAAATTGTAAACAAATATTGAGCGATCCACTCTCATATCTAGTAAATAGAGGCATTTATGCATAGTTAATGTAAGTAAGCATGTTTGAATTTAGATTAGACAGTTTAGAGTATAGGAGGGAAAACCGAATATAGACACCCTCATCTTGTATCATTGTAACATTATCATGAATATCATAGAACATATAAGACTTGTAGCAGAGAGCTGTGTAGAATGACCCATCTACAAAAGTTCTGAACTTAATATATATGAAGCTTTGATTCAGACTCATGGTGTTATAATGTTTTCTGTGTGTACATGCTGAATGTTATGCTTATGGGTGTTCACTCTTTCTGTTGTACAATTGTTGTTATGTTGTGTATGTAGGATTTCATGTTAAGTGTTTGAACTTTGAGAGAGTGAGTACATGAGTTTCAATTGTTTTTCACTTCTTGAGTAAAAGTTCCTGCAAGAAATGCAGTGAAGTGTCCGCAAGGAGTGCGTTGACGGATTCAAGGTTTATCTCTGAAGCTCAGGAGGGATAACGTTGTTCTCATTTTCCATAGAAGTGTAAGACAAGTACATAAGCCATGCAAGGTGTGCACATGCTAGTTGGAAGTTCAGGATCTATCAACCAAAGAGAGGGTTGAAGACTACTGTCGCAAGGAGTGCACAAGGTCAAAGGATTCAAATACTTAGACGTATTTGAAGAAGTGTTGCAAGGAGTGTGTGTAGAAATATCATAGGAGATTTGAGTTTGTGAAAGGAAGCTCAGGAGGGTTAGCATCTTCAAGGTGCTGAAATGCAGAGAAGGAGTTTTGGTCATCATGCAGAGGCCAAGTCAAAGCGAAGAGGATCATTGAGGTGACTCAGAGAAGAGGTTCTTTGAGGAAGAGATTGGACGGTTGAAATTCTCCGAGGAGAATTTCTAAAATAACAAGAACCGTAGGATCCACAGGAGCTGTAAGGCAGATAAGGGGTTGTTGATCTTGATTTATTGGGACGATAGATCATTTGGGCATTTCTAGGTTCGAAAGTCCAATGTGTAAGGCAAAATCCTTGGCTGATCAAACCCCCAAAACACGAAAAGGAGTTTTTCTGTGTGACGGCAAAAGTAGGTAAGTTTAAGTTTTCGTAATTTTAGAGTTCAGGGTTTCGGAAGTCTCAAGGGAAAGAGATTAGGACACAACAGGGGCGAAAAACCGAAATCAAAAGTCACGATATGTAACGACCCTTGATTATTAAGAATAATTAATTTAATAATATAATCCTAAAAGATTAGCTAAACTATATTTATGTCTTAAAATAACATTTCTAATTGATTATTATTAAAATAGTTGTTCATGATGGTTAATGATTAATTTAATTATTAATTAATTCATTAATTAATAAAGTATTAAATAAAAGGTAGATAATAAAATATAATATTTAAATTAAGTTACGTATCCCACAAGGGATAACATATTAAATACATATGGATGGAATAATAAAGGAGGGATAAGGGTATTAACGGCGGGAGGATAAGGGGTAATAAAGGAGTTAGGTAGGGAATTAATGGGGGAAGGAGTGTCGGTGAAGGAGGGATAAGGAAGGAAAGGAGTTGGAGGGAAGGGCATTCGACGGGAGTGGAGAAGGATTTTGGGAGCTCTGAGTATTGCAGGGAGAGGGAGATTTTGAGAGTTTGGATTGTAGCAGTGCATCGGGGTTGCTGGGGGTTTTGGGCACGGAGGGCTAGGATATCCATTGATATCCTAGGGCTAGGAGCTAACTAGTCGACATGGAGGTCGGTTTTGGGTAGTGTTCTAAAGAAGCAGGAAGGAAGCAAGCTGCGGATAACAACATCAGGTTCAGCAAGCTGCAGATAACAACATCAGAGTTAAGGTATTTAATTCCAATTTATCCATTGTTTAATTAGATTTATTATTCATTGATAAATTTTACATGCATAAGTGTTAAGAAAATTTGGAATTATTCTTCTTTATAAACCTTGTAGAAATTACTGTACATTTGGTAGAATTACTAGAGGTTAATTCAAAACCGGTATTTACATTTGGTATCAGAGCCTTGGTTCAAATCTGGAACCAAGGGCCTACCTACCCAATCATAAATTTAAATAAACACTCCTACTTAGTTGTGGTAAAACCCTAAATAAACGCATTGGGTTAAATATGAATCTAGGCCTGAAGGGCCAAGCTCCAACTCCAGCTCCTGCTCCTGCAAGCCAAACCCATTAATATTATTTATATTCAGATCAATATATAGTTAAAGAAAAAGGCATATAAATAGGCATATGTAAAAGACATTTATTTAAACCGGTAAAAACAATGACAAAATTTGTTTTTTTTTTTCTTTCT
>ML786087.1:525713-539870 GCA_009831015.1 Picea engelmannii | reverse complement strand
CCTGCTACCAAAAGTGTCCAATCATCCCGAGAAATATGCCAAATGATAGATCGGGCAACTGTAAGGAAAACCCAGATGTCCAAATTCCCAAATCCACTCTCAAACCCCATAGATCTGAATTCTCCACTGAATGGTGTGCCCCAGTGGATGAATGAAACCCTAGCTGGTTCGGCCCTAATGAAGGAGGCCTCCAAATGCTCTAAAAATCTCCAATAATATAGATCGGGCTATGAGAACCTCGTGGGAGAAGTTTTAGGCTCAGATCTGAAGCAAATCTCCCTAGATCTGAGTTTTACTGAATCACAGGACGTCCCCTATGGCTCCATGACGTCCCAATCTGTAGACAAATGTAGAATTATGTTAACCCTCCAGAAAATCCCTCAAACTAATGGTCCTGCCCCTGCAAACAAAACCCAACTATCGGAATGGCCCCAGGCCCTCAGGATAAGGTGGATTGAACCTCCCTCGATAAGCTGGCCCTGAAACTAGAATGGTGTGGAGGAGTCTTTCATCCCCGAGACCAACCTGTGGAACAAGGTGAGTGGATATTTCACCACTGAGTTGCTCACAAGGGTTTGTACAACAAACCCCCAAACTGAATGCTTAAGAGCAATAGCAAATGCTAATCCAAAACCAGAATGAATAATAGGTGCACCCCAACCTCTTACTTATACTTTTCCTTCTAATTCTCTGTTGAGTTAGGTTAACTCCCAAGGTAAATCTTCTATTCTTCTGTTGAGTTATATTTTACTCCTTTATCCTTTTCCTTTCTTAAGTCAACTTAAAAATATAACTTTTAACTTCTTGACTTTTCCCCCCTCAGTGTGAGACTATGACCTAGTGGGGGTGCCCAGGCCACTGAGTCTCCTCATCACCTCTCTAAGAGGTGGGGGACATTACAATCAAATTCGTATGAGAGAAGGTGGCGAATGGAAGACAGCCTTCAAGACCAATGAGGGGCTGTATAGATGGCTTGTTATGCCATTTCGCTTAACAGACGTGTCAAGTACTTTCATGAGGTTGATGAAAGAAGTCTTGAAGGAATTGATCGGGAAATTTGTCATCATATATCTTGATGATATATTGATTTTCAGTAGGACAAAAATAGAGCACTTGAAGCAATTGGCTACAGTGATGAAGAGATTACAACAAGAGAAGTTGTTGATAAACATGAAGAAATCGTCATTCATGAGGACATAGCTCATTTATTTGGGGTTTGTTATTTCTGCAGATAAGATGAAAATGGATTCAGATAAAGTGGAGGTGATTTAGAATTGGCCATCGCCAAAAATTATATTTGAAGTTCGCAGTTTTCATGGATTGGCTAGTTTCTATAGGAAATTTATCAGAAATTTCAGTGGAATTAGCACACCGATGATGGACATAGTGAAGAAGAGACATAAATGTTTTCACTAGATGGTAGAAGTGGAGAAAAGCTTCAATTTGTTGAAGAAGAAGATTACAGAACAACCAATTTTGGTGTTGCCCAATTTCAACAAGACGTTTTAGGTCAAATGTGATGCAAGCAGATTTGCAATTGGAGCGGTTTTGAGACAAGATGATCGACCGATCACATACTTTAGTGAGAAACTGAATGAAGTGAAAGTAAAGTACTCCACGTATGACAAGGAATTTTATGCAGTCATACAGGCACTGAAAAAGTGGAGGCACTATTTGGTTCCTAAGGAGTTTGTCTTATATAGTGACAATCACGCTTTGCAATTTGTAACTCAACAGGAAAAATTGAATCAAGAACATGTTAAATGGGCTGAATATATGCAGAATTTTACTTTTATAATTAAACATATTTATGGAACTGCTAACAGGGTTGTTGATGCTTTGAGCATAAAAAATTTGCTTATGCACAAGTTAAGAGTCAAAACATTGGGTTTTGATAATCTCAAGGATATGTACAGAGACGATCTAGATTTCAAGGAGGCGTATGAGGCATCTGAGAATCCAATTCTCAGGGAGAGGAGTCAATGGGAGGAATATATGATCTAGGAGGGATTATTATTCAAAGGAAATCAACTGTGCATTCCAAAATGCTCCATGAGGGAGAATTTTTTGAAGGAAAAACATAGTGGAGGATTGACCGGACATTACGGTCACAATAAGACATTCTCGAAATTAAATGGCTCATATTTTTGGCCGGGGATGAGGACTGATGTCAAAAGATTTGTGGACAGATGCAAGATTTGTCAACACTCAAAGGGAAAGAGGCAAAACATAGGGTTATATGAACCATTACGCATACCTGAGAGGCCGTGGGATGCAGTAAGCATGGATTTTGTGTTAGAGCTGCCAAGAACACAAAGAGGGTTTGATTCAAACTTTGTGGTAGTTGACAGATTTTCAAAAATGGCACACTTTATACCATGTCAAAAAACCAGTGACACGACTCATATAGCGAACCTGTTTTTCAAAGAAGTCATCAGACTTCACGGCTTACCAAAGAGCATAGTTTCAGATCAAGATACCAAGTTCATGGGACATTTCTGGAGGACTTTATGGAAGAAGTTGGGGACAAATTTGTCATTTATCTCAACATATCATCCTCATATGGATGGACAAACAAAAGTTGTAAAGAGAAGCCCAGGAGATTTGCTAAGGAGCCTAGTGACTGAACACCACAGTCAGTGGGATCACATTATGCCATAGGCGGAATTTGCTTATAATGACTCAATCAATAGAAGCATAGGGCAGAGTCCATTTTAGACTGTTTATGGAATGCAACCCAGAGGAGTTTTTGAATTGAGAGATTCAGAACAGGATGAAACTAGAAGTGCTAGTGTAGAGGATTTTGCAGAGGCAATGAAAGAACTTCACAGCCAAGTGAAGGGACGATTGTAGAACTCGAGCCAAGAGTATAAATGCAGAGAATATCAACACAAGAGAGAAATTCAATTCGAAGTTGGTGATTTGATTCTTGCACATTTAAGAAAGGAAAGGTTCCTAAGGGGAACGTATAACAAACTGAAAATGAAGAAGATTTGACCATGCACGATCGTAAGGAAATTTGGGGCAAATGCATATGATATTGAATTACTAGATGGGATCGAAATTTCATTGATATTCAATATCTCAGATTTGTACCCTTACACAGCTGGAGAAGCAGGAGAAGACAGTGAACGGACGGAGGTTCAGTGGGCTAAACAAATGCCTATGGCTGAAAAGCCACAGATGAAGAGCATACTTGACCAGAGAGTCAGTAAGAGGACGAAGAGAAAAGAGTATTTTGAATACTTAGTCAAGTGGAAAGGACATCCAATTGAAGATGCCAGTTGGGAGAATGAAGCAGAAATTCAGAAGCATGGACAGACAGTACAAGATCTCATGAACAGGAGTCCATGAAAATTTTCAAGCGAGGGAGTATGATGCAGGACCATCGCCAGCAGCAAGCGAGCATGGGACAAATGCCATTTCATTTTTGGCACATGTTAAAATTGTTTGAAATATTTTGAAAATTTGGATGCACAGAATTTAATGTAATAGTTAAGAAAGGGTGTACTTCCAAATTGTAAATAGATCTTGAGTGATCCACTCTCATCTGTAGTAAATAGAGGCATTTATGCATAGTTAATGTAAGTAGGCAGGTTTGAATGTAGATTAGACAGTTTAGAGTATAGGTGGGAAAACCGAATATAGACACCTTCATCTTGTATCATTGTAACATTATCAAGAATATCATAGAACATAGAAGAGCTGTAGCAGAGAGCTCTATAGAATGACCCATGTACAAAAGTTTTGAACTTAATATATATGAAGCTTTGATTCAGACTCATGGTGTTATAATGTTTTCTGTGTGTACATGCTGAATGTTATGCTTATGGGTGTTCACTCTTTTTGTTGTACAATTGTTGTTATGCTATGTATGTAGGATTTCATGTTAAGTGTTTGAAATCTGAGAGAGTGAGAAAATGAGTTTCAATTGTTTTTCACTTCTTGAGTAAAAGTTCCTCCAATGAATGCAGTGAAGTGTTTGGAAGGAGTGCGTTGATGGATTCAGGGTTTATCTCTAAAGCTTAGGAGGGATAATATTGTTCTCATTTTCCACAGAAGTGTAAGACAGGTATAGAAGCCATTCAGGGTGTGCGCAGGCTGGTTGGAAGTTCAAGATTTATCAACCAAAGAGAGGGTTGAATAATACTATCGCAAGGAGTGCACAGGGTCAAAGGATTCAAATACTTAGACGTATTTGAAGAAGTGTTGCAAGGAGTGCATGCAGAAATCTCATAGGAGATTTGAGTTTGCGAAAGGAAGCTTAGGAGGGTTAGCATCTTCAAGGTGTTGAAGAGAAGAGAAGGAGTTTTGGTCATCGTGCAGAGGCCAAGTCAAAGCAAAGAGGATCACTGAGATGAATCAAAGAAGAGGTTCTTTGAGGAAGAGATTGGACGGTCGGAATTCTCCGAGGAGAATTTCCAAAATAATGAGAGCCGTAGGATCCACAGGAGTTGTAAGGAAGATAAGGGGTCATTTATCTTAACTTATTGGGATGATAGATCATTTCGGCATTTTGGGGTTCAAAAGTCCGAAGTGTAAGCCAAAATCCTTGGTTGATCAAACCCCCGAAACACAAAAAGGAGTTTTCATGTGTGATGGAAAAAGTAGCCAAGTTTAAGTTTTCATAATTTTGGAGTTCGAGGTTTCGAAAGTCCCAAGGGAAAGAAATCGAGACACAACAGGGGAGAAAACCCGAAATCAGAAGTTGTGATAGATGATTATCAGCATTTCGGGAATCAGGATTTCAGTATTCCTGTTGACAAGGGTCTACACTCCACATCGAATTTTCTGAAGTTGTGAATCCGGAAGGAACGGGGAAGAGTATAAGCATTTCGGAAAATTGGAATTCAGGAAATCAGGGATTGCAAGGACATAAGGTGGTTCGGGAGTTCCAAACTCCCGATACTCGGAGACCCGAAAAAAAGAGGAGGCGACACGTGGAAGGACCAGAGACTTCCTGTCAAGGTTCGTGAGAACAACGAGGAGAAGTACCATTTCAACATTTCAGGACTTCGGATACTGGAAGATGGAGGTGATAGAGTATTCAAACCTTAGCATATCGAACTCTCGTTATGCGAAGTCGCGTCAGCCGTCCGATCATAAGGAAGCATAGTAGTCATTGATCATTTTTAGAAACAGGGTAGCAGTGTTTGCCGTTTATAGATTCGGCATACTGGGAATCCTGTTGACGAGAGAACATATATAGTGAAGAGGAGAACTCGGTACGCGAAAGTCTGAAAGGGTTTCAGAAGACGCAATTTTCGACACTTTGGGGTTCGGAGCTTTGGGAGCCCTAAGGGCATAGTGAAAACACATTTCGGCGTTTGTAGTTCTGAAAGAGAGAAGAGAAGGGAAAGGCCAGAATATTTGTATTTCGGTAAATCAGGAATCGGAAGTTCGAGACTCCAGGGGTCGAGAATAGAGTTGCACGACATCGCGACTCCCAAATTCGCGAAAGCCGAAAAGCCGAAATAGATAGCCAGAAAGGTCAAGTGTTTAGTATTTTGAGTTTCAGAGGTCAGAAGGAGCAGGTTGCTTGACCATAGGAGACATGAAATCATGAAATCCGGTATCCCAAAGTAAATGAGGGAATCTCCTCAATGTTTTTTGTGGGTTGATTTCCCGAAAGGGAAATAGAACAACCAATCAAGCTCTCAGGAGCTGAAAGGAAAAGATCCTGTGCAGATTTCAACCTGTAGGTCTTGGGGTGGGGTCTACGTCAATTTGCTCTTCCATTTCCTGGATCGCTTCTGGTCCCACTAGGACCTTATCCACAAGCCGATCCCAACCCAAAGGCGTTCGACACAGTCACCCGTAAAGAAACTCGAAAGGCACCATCTTAATGGTGCTTTGGTAACTGTTGTTGTAAGCGAACTCCACCAGTGGCAAGAATTCTTCCCAACACTTTTGTTGGTCCATTATGTATATTCGCAACATGTCCTCCAAGGTTTGGTTCATTCATTCGGTCTGACCGTTAGTCTCCAAGTGGTACGCAGTACTAAAGTTAAGTTGGGTTCCCAAGGCCTTTTCGAAAATCGTCCAAAATCATCCAGTAAACACCGATCCTCGATCAGATATAATCCTCTTAGGCATGCCATGCAGCCTCACAATATCATTGATGAAAACTCTAGCTATGTCAGGTGCCTGATACGTCATACGCACAGGAATAAAGTGATCACTCTTCGTTAGAATGTCTACTACTACGAAAATCAAGTCATGTCTCCTTGCTGTCAGTGGAAATCCAACAATAAAATCCATCGAAATAACTTCCCATTTCAATTCCAGAATAGCATGTGGTTGTAGTAATCCTGCTGGGTGTCTATGTTTAGCCTTTACCTGCTAACATTCTAGACATCTGGCCACATAATTGACTATGTTTTCCTTCATTCCCTTCCAGAAGAATAAAGGTTTAAGGTATTCCTTCATCTTTGTGACTCTTGGGTGAGATATGTATACTGCTCTATGGGCCTTTCTTAGGATTAACATTCTCAATTCGTCGTTTTGCGGTACGTAGATTCGACTTTTAAACCTCAAAAAACCATCGCTATCAAATGAAAATCCCTCAAATCATGGTACCATCATTGTATTTTGTCCGATAAAACCCTCGACCTCTTTGTACCAGTCATCGTCACGCTGTAAAGTTAGAATCTTTTCACGTAGATTCGTCTAAAGAGGCAACACCAAAAAGATGCATGATCTCCGACTCAACGCATCCACCACTTGGTTCACGGTTCCTTTTATGTAGGTAATCTCAAAGTCATACTCGCTAAGAAATTCTGAACAATGTTGTTGTCACACTTTCAGGTTGCTTTGCATAAAGATGTGTTGTAGTCCACAATGGTCAGTCTTTAGTTCAAATTTTCGTCCAACATGGTAGTGTCTCCAAACCTTCAAGGCATATACGATGGCTAACAACTCCAAATCGTGCATCGCATATTTCTCCTCATGCCTTATTAGTTTCCTCGAATGTAGACGATCACTCATCTGTCTTGGATAAAGACTCTTCCTAGGCCTTCCTTGGATGCGCCAGTGCATACCAAGAAGTCCGCGTCCATGTCAGGGACCTTTAATATCGATGTTGTTGTCAACAATTCCTTGAGCCTCCGAAATGCTTCCGTGCATTTATTGGTCCAAACAAACTTCTTGTTCTTCTTTTGTAACTCCATGATTGGATTTGCTATCTTCGAAAATCCCTCGACGAACTGTCAATAGTATCCTGCTAAACCCATGAAGCTACACACTTCCGGGACATTTGTTGACATAGGCCATTCCATGATAGCCTCGACCTTGGCTGGATCCATGACGATGCCTTCATCGGAGATGACATGCCCTAAGCAGTGAATCTATGATTGATAAAATGAGCATTTGGACAACTTCCCATACAATTTGTGCTCTCGCAGACACTTTAGCACCAAGCGTAAGTGCTCGTCATGCTCCTCCGTCGTCCGAGAGTAGATCAAAATATCGTCAATGAATACTTGGACGAACTTGTCCAAGTACTCACGAAACACCCCGTTCATCAAACTCATAAATACCCCTGGGGCGTTTGTTAGTCCAAACGGTAAAACAATAAAATCATAATGTCCAAACCTTGTCTTAAAGGTGGTCTTAGGGACGTCATCCTCCTTGATCCGTAACTAGTAATACCTTGATCACAAATCGATCTTGGAGAACACCATCATCAATTATCGACAATGGATATTGATTCTTGATCGTGGCCTTGTTCAATTGGCGGTAGTCAATGCAGAGCCTCCACAACCCATCCTTCTTTCGTATGAAAATAACAGGTGCACCCCACAGTTACACACTAGGAAGTATTAGTCCCAGGTCCAGCAACTCCTTCAGTTGCATTTTCAACTCTTGTAACTCCAGGGTCGACATCTGATAAGGCGTTCTTTCTATCGATTCAATCCTCGGTTTTAGGTCTATGGTAAACTCCAATTCCCTCTCCAGCGACATCCCAGGTAACTCCTCTAGAAACACATCCGCAAACTCTCTCACCACCATAAGGTGTTCTAAACTTTCTGCTACTCCCTTCTCGTTTAACGCAAGGATCACATAAATCTTGCACCCCTTGTGCATGCTCTTTCGAAGTTGAAAGGAAGAGATGAACCTCAGGGAAACTCCCTGGTTCCGACCTACAATCACACGTCTCTATCCCTCATCATTGACCAAGTTCAACTGTTTCATCTTACAGTTGAGTATCGCCTCATGCAATTCCAACCAATCCATACCAATCACGACATCATAGGATCCTAGGATCGTGATGTATAGGTTGGCCCTGGTGACAAACTCTCCCAGGTTAAGGATGCATCTCATAACCTTTCCTCCTACCTTTTTCTTGGCTCATGAAGCCATCTCCACGAAGCCAAACTCATCCTATTCGACTGCCTTTACCTTAATTCTTTTTAGCACTGCACCAGAAATGAAACTCTCGGTAGCACCAGGATATATCAAAACACTAAGGGTTTGGTCAACGACAGTACTTGTCATCTCAAGAATAGTCGACTGATGCTATGCCTGGTGGTTATTCACCACTGCATGAATCCGATGGGTCTTGTCCATATCTCCCACAGTAGTGGGTCCGACTGATTTGGATTCTCTAGTCCTCTCCACCGGGCAGTCACACTGGTAGTGTGGCTCCCCACACGTCCAACACCCCTTCTTCAGCCCAATATTCCTGGCACCCGAAGTAGAAGATGACGGCCCACCAAACTCGAATCCCGGTCTGTTCTGTTGAACAGGCCTAAACTGCTGCTACTATGGTCGACGTTGTTGTTGATGTTGTGGTCTTCAATAAGGTGTTCGCTACTGAGGCATCGATCGTCGAGGTGTAGTGAAAGTGGATCCCCTCTGGAAGCCATGATATCCTGGCGTATTTATGGCTGGTGTCTGATGTTGTTGTGCTCTAGATGAAACCTGCCCTGCTGGTCTCACTAGAGTTCTGGTCTGACCGCCGCTGATAAGCTCCTCCTCTACTATGAGGGTCTTCTGGATGACATCTTTCAATGTTTGAGGCATCAAAATACTAACCTTTGCACGTAGGCTTCCGTTAAGGCCGAACATGAACCTGTTGACCTTAAGTTTCTCAGTGTTAAGGTGTGGAATATACCGGAGCAGCTCCATAAAATGGGCCTCGTACTTGGGCACCGTATGACCTCCCTGTCGTAAGGCATTGAACTCATTGAGATGATGCTCAATGAATTCCTACGAAAGGTACCTCTCTCGAAACCATTCCTCGAACAGTTCCCATGACACGTCTTCAACAACCATGTTCAGCTGTGGTAGGAGCATCTTCCACCATAGAAGAGCGCTCCCCTTCAGTTGAAAGACCGCCATGCAGACCTTCATGTTGGATGTATAATCATGAAGTGAAAATCACATCGCCATGTTCTCCAACCATGCCTCGGTGGCTGCACCATCCGGGGCACCAAAGAACTCGAGAAATTTGACCTTCTCGAGCTGACGGTGAATGCTACCAGTACCGACCATGGCACACGGAGGAACCTCAGTGGGTGCCGACACCCTGGCCTCATCTCTCTCCAAATGGTTGATTAGTGCCTCAGACATGCACTGAAAAGATCTCATCATTCTGACTACATCACCAACTGCTATCTGCTCCTCTCCAAGAACCTGATTGTCTCCTTGGGGGTTAGATCCCTCAGGCATGGATGCTACTAGAGGCGTTGTACCTCCTCCCCTATCACCCCGCGGTCTTCCTCCATGGTGTCCTCTAACCGTGATTACCTGCATGCACACCAGTCAACTCCATTAGCAATAGTATAGTCAAATCATATCAACAAAAGCCATAGCGATCCCAAGTCATGAGTTGAACTTGGGTTTGATAACACATGCAACAACCCTCCTGTTTTGTCACGAAAATAAGCCTCATATAACAAGTGAAAAAAAAAATTGTGTGTGTGTGTGTAGAAGGGTAATAAGGACATTATACTCAACGTCGTAACACGATGACGATCATGACGCAAGCAACTCACGCAACAAAAACATGGCGACCAAACCTAGAAGCACATCAATCAACTAGAAGCAATGTTTGACATTCAATCGACAAGAATAAAAATGACTACCCACCAGTCCTACCCTGCAATGGTTAGGACCTCTAGGACAGATAAGAAATACTCAAGCCTAGGTTTCCATCGATTTTGACCATTTAAGGTCTCAGGGCTGGTGACTGTTCTTAGGAACAAGAAGGCCTCTACATCCCGCCCGAAACAAGAAGACCAAGCTCATTAAATTTTACAACCAAGTACAACATTAATTAAAAGGAAGACAGCCCCCTCAACAGGAAGCACAGGCTAAAACTGACTTCGCCAATACCTAATCCATCATCGAGGCAAGCTAGCCAATAATTACAGTCTATATTACTCATCTATTACGAGCCTAACTTAGCATATCTAAATTGCAATATGACAATAAGGTACAATCTACGTTAGTCTTAAAGCCAATCTAATGCACAACTTTAAATCACAATTTGTCATCAAGGTACCCTCTAATTCAATGTTAGATAGACCTCAATAGGAAAGTCTGGACTTTGACTTGGCTAATAATAAAATACATAATTAATCATTAATTATGAACTAACTAAATTGTCTAAATTATAATTTAGCCATTAATTTACAATCAATAGACATTAAAGGAAACCAGTCTAGCAAAGTAAAATATGAAAACCCATATTTAATCCAAAACTCCTTCCAACTAGCCATTAATCTTGATAACAAAAGCAACCATTTTAAACTAGTACGCTACCACTAAAATAAACAATGAAGCAAATAACAAAATCCTTTATCACAAGCAAATTAACAAGGCACAAAGATGAAAAGCAAATAATTAGGACTTTAATAATATTCACTACTGGGTAAAATTAGAGGTAAGGACTCAGGGCAGGGGCAAAACTCAGGCATAATCGTTGAATCATTAGCTGGTTGTCTAAGCTAAAGTCATGCACCGGTTACAAGCTCCGTCAGTAATTTGGGCAACCAACTTAAGAGATTGCAAAAGTACAACACAGATTAGTTTGCAACCATAATTCACCACTTATAATACTTAACAAAAGAGATGAGTTGTCAAAAATCATCTCAATACCGTGTCTACCGCAAACTTGTGAAGTCGCAGGCATCGTTTCAGGTGGTCTAAATACCAGGCGGTCAACACGGACTGTCAAGAACAGGGCACACTCTCTATGCAGACAAAGTGGAGCTATTAAGGGTGAACTTCTGACAATAATGATGCTAACCAGAGAATTATAAAAAAAACTCTTACAACGCATGAGCCATCTCGCTGTCACAACCTGCAAGGTAAAATTTCACTGTGGTAGTTTTGATGTGGCAATTCGCTACCCATTTATATGACAGTTGTAGCCAAGGGATGTAAAACCTTTCAGAAGGTTTGGGTGGATGGATTTTCTCAAAAATTCAGATGGACTGTAGGATAAAGTTAAAACAATCATTACATAGATGGCAGTGGCAGTCGGTACATAGCATGATTCCCGGATAATGAATCGAGATTCTATGCAGATCAATTAATTGTTGCTCAGGGCAACTGGAGGTAGAAATAAATTCTAACAAATAATAAACGTCGTGAAGGTAAACACCAATCAATGGTGCACTGTCTAGAGACAAATATGCCCCTTGATTAATACGCCTAGAATTAAAGAGTAAAAATGAAATCCGATAATTAAAAGATGTAAGGTAAAGGCCCAAGGTTTAAACATTGTCCATAAACGATTTAGTCAATGCAAGGTAAGGAAAACTCATGGCATCACACCACTTGCTAATTAATGCAAATCCAATTTGCCTATGAAATGTACAGATTGGAAGAGGTGGATTTGCATGCCAGAAGTATATAAATGAATAAAATACACAGTAAAATTGCCAGGGTAACATAGAGTAAAATATACAATTTGTTGTGCAACACTCATCAGAAGGAAATTAAATTGTTGTAAGAATCAATAACAGATTCGTTGTACCTAACTGTCAAATGCTCCTTAAATATACACTCACTCAAGAAGTCGCAATGTAAAAAGAAAACGCTCAATAAGAATTCGTCTAGGTGTAAATTCGCCCCAAGACTTAACACAGGTATAAAATCGCCCCAAAAGTTTTTCCCAGAAAAGTTAAAAGAAATTCGTAGAGAAGGAATGTAAAACACAGTCTAGTGATTTAAAACCTATCAAGGAGTGGGCCTCTAGGCTAGCTAAACTCATCTTACAATGAATTAAAGTCCAAAGGTACAACAAATTGTTATATAAAATTTAACATTTAGCAGTCGTTGAATGGAATCAGGAGTTTCAACAAAACGTTGAATGAAATCAGGAGTTTCAACAATACATTGAATGAAATTAGGAGTTTCAGTAGAACGTTGAATGAAATCAGGAGTTTCAGCAAACATTATATAAAATTTATCATTTGTGAATCGTTGAATGAAATCGGAAGGTACAACAAACATTATATATAATTTAACATCAGTTTAGTTTTCCAATAAACAAGCAGATCCAAGCATAAGTCATAATACCATCTACCAAACAGAAATGAAAAGCCTATCGTTGCCTGATCACCCACTCTGAATGACGTCCTATGCGCTCCATGCAACTCCTGCTCGCCGACCATCGAGACTTCATCGGTACCTCCCAGCCAATGCTAGGGGTACTCTTCTTCCCCCTTAGCCCCCCGAGCCGCAAAGGGGTGACACACACTATCCAGAGGTTTCGTCTAGCTCCCAGCTCACCTCACAAGGTCGAGCTACCACTCTTTTCCGAGCTGGGTATCCCCAACTCCCACAAGTAAATTAGTCAAGTAGATATATTTCTGCAGCGTAACGTTACGCAAACAGAAGATCCCCTTCATTCTTCTCCTTCCTTCATTTTATAGTGTTTTGATCTTCCTTTTTTTCCTAAAATCTCATTTAATTAAAATTTTAAAAATAAATTCCTAAAAATTCTTCTCCGTACAAGTGTCACCCATCCGCTTCATTCCTCGATTATTTAATTTCTTTAATTTATTAATTGTCCTAATTCCCTCACCCACCTAGAGTTACTCCTAGAATCACTCCTAGGTGTCCCCAATTTCCCTTATAGGTTTTAAAGGCTTTCCCTATTATGAAATTGCTAATTCGGTTTTAAAATTAGAAAGCTCTTAAATGGTAGATTCTTTACTAAGTTGACTTTCCGCTTTTTCCCTTAAGTCCCCCTTTTTCCCTTTTTATGTTACCTCTTTTCCTAGTTTCCTAAATTTTAAGATTTTCCCTCTTTCCCCTTTTAATTAGAACACAAAATGGCAGGTGTGGAATTTAACCCCTTTTTCCCTTTTATCATTTAATTAGTATATTTTAAATTATCAAAAAGATAAAACAATTAATTTCCCTTTTTACATTTTATATCAACATATTTTTTGTTTAATGGATAAATTAAATTTCTTACTCCCTTCATGTTAGAAGATTTAACGAAGTTCATAATTGTTATTTAAGTTTCTTTTATTTTACTTATTATTATTTTATTTTATTGTTTTATTTTTTTTAAAGGTAGACAAAATTTTACCCGTAGCGTAATTTAGACTTAGAACTTAAATTTTGTACAGGACAACATTTAATTAGGGAAATTGTTTTAAAAATACTTAAATCGTTATTCATCCTAAGGCCATCTAGGTTCCTTCCTCTATCAATGACAACATGACGTGCCCTTCAGGACACACTAGGTTCTCCAAGGGTGCCACTCACCTCATCTATTCCCTTGCGCAATCTTCCCTTCAGGACGCACTATGTGCTCCAAGGGTGCCACTTGCCTCTTGACTTACTTGGTAGACATCAATAACCCCTAGAGTCAATACTCCACCAGGTGAACTTGTGGGAGACTAAGAGCCTCTAAGGAATAAGGCCCCGGCTTTATTGCACAGCCCTTAGAATAATCGTGAGTGACTATCATAGTCTTCCCTCACGACATCATGGGTCCTCTCGAACTAGGTAATCGTTAACCTACAGTTTGAGCCATGGCGGGAATGCTATTAGTGTTGTTGGGTATTTTACCCTACGGACTAGTAAGCTAGGGTTCTAAGCCTACATGCAGATCATGACCCTTCAGATTTAATCTTTATCCTTCTACCCAAAATCTCAACCCCTTTTCTCAGGCAAACACAGTAAGAATGA
>ML786087.1:496875-515901 GCA_009831015.1 Picea engelmannii | reverse complement strand
GCCCAGTAAGAAGTTAGGGCGCGGGTTGCTTGTTTTCAAGTGAATTTTGAGGAATTACTCAGCATGGCTTTGGCTAGGAAGAGGCATGAGTTGGCCTGATGCCAGGTAAACCTGTATGGTGCATTTTAGGGTTATAACAATTAGGTTGTGGCAGGGCTGATGTCCACACCTCTCCCTCAACATCTCTGACAGTTGTGCGTTACCCCTTTACTCCATATGTGAGTCTGGTCGGAAAGCTATCGTCATCCTGCATCATCAACAAATCATGTCAGAATATATCTATATCATATCATCTAATCAGATGCGCTAATATCATAGTAAAAACAATCAAACCCCAATGTTACAGTCCCTGACTCGATCCAGAGTCCAAGGGGTTCCATCAATGCCTCTACATCCTCAAGGTCCAAAACCCTGCACATTCAGTAAAACCGAGTCAATAGCACCTATCTATGTCAATGTAGTAAAACAACATCTCATCAACCCATAACGCCTCATAATCAAAATCAAAAGTTTTAATAGCATAAAATCTGGATCACTTGTGAGCAAGTGTCCTCAAAGAATAAGTTTGCTCAGTGCACCAGAGAGGGATGCTACACTACTAATTTAATTTTCAATTCCTCTAATGAGGCTATCTCCGTGGCCTTCTACACTAGATAAACTTAGATAGGTCCACTTGGTCAATTGGTTCTTCAACGGTATCTTATGAACCAGGAATTATATCTGAGTAAACAAGATAAAATAAGTCAATTGAAGCCACTATATGGTAAACTTAATACACTGCCTTTGAGACTAGATGATATGAATCAGGCACTGTACCCTACTACCATATTTAGAAGTTTGTAGGATATACTATGTTAGACAACTTGAGCTGGTAGATAGTGTTGATAACGATTTCTTATGGCATAGTTTATTTATTGTGTCTTGAAAGAAGACTCCAAGGTTTCTCTTAAGTTTCCCATAGGAAAAATGTTGTCTTATTCAACTTGGGTCCTGAAATTCTATAGAACTGTATATCATCCATTCTTGTCATTCTTGTTATTGCATTAAGACAGGAAGCCCAGGGAAACTCAATATAAGAATTTGCACAAAACCCATACATTTTAAATTACAAAGGAATATGGGTCACTTGTTACTATAGGCTTTAATAGTATCCCACGTGGCATATTTGAAAAGTAACAACCTAAATACTTGGAAGATTATAGTTTAAATTTTTAAGGATAAATTACTTACTGAAATTCAATCGAAGGTTTCCATAAATGTTCTTTCAACTTAGACCGTGAGACAATAAAACTAGTAATTGGATGAAATTTTCATCTTTTGTACATGTTGTATTACTTCCCGGTTGCATTGTAATTTGTGGAATTATTTCAACTTGAATATTTTAATAATTAAATATCGTTGATCTTTGTTGTCTTCCTCAATTCATTATTTGGAATAGTGAGAATATGAACGACTTCACCTATGTTGAAAATGTTGTCAATGCCCATATGTGTGCATAGAAAGCACTAGATTTTGTGAAGTATGATGCAACAAGGAAGGTATATCTATATTGTAAATAATTCTCTAGTTTACTATAGGGAATATAATAAAGTAAATAACTTTCCTTGTAGGTTTACAATAGCCTTATAAAGTAAATAGTTTAATTCTTTGGTTTGTCGTTGGATTATTTCATAACCAATATGGAGCCCATAAAATTCTGAGAATTCTCGTCAGGGAATTCTCATCATTGATACTAGAAGGATTGGGATACGAAAGGTACCTTTGGACCTACAAGTTTGTTTGCTAGTATTGTTTAGCATAAATGATTTTAGTTTCATTTTTCTTTTGTGAGAGTCATTTTTTCTAAAATAATTCATCTACTCTAGTAAATAATATAAACTTTACCACAATCAAAATCCAAGTTGTATATGTATCTAGAAGTCATCTAATTTTTTGGGTAAGGATATACAAGTGCTTTTTAGTAACTAACCTTGTAATACAAGTTACAGCCAAGACATGCCTCAAATATCTCTATTATCATAATTGATCCATCTCAAACATACTTTAGAAGGTGAAAGAAACTTGATATTAAAATGGAAACATAGTGAATTGATCCATCTCAAACATACTTTAGAAAGTGAAAGAAACTTGATATTAAAATGGCAATAGAGTGAATTGTGTTGATATTTACTATGGTTTTTAATTAGATGAAGAATTGTGAATTGTGTTGATATTTACTATGGTTTTAGATTAGATGAAGAATTTAAGCCCTAGCTCTTCATCAACTAAAATATGGAAGTGGGGAAATAAGGTTCTTTTCCCATTGAGTCACTTTAAATATGGATATTCTCCTATGAAATCAAACTAACTGCAAAATTCGACTACAACATAAATTTAATGGAATCATGGAGAACCTTCAATCAGGAAATCAAATTGATCCATTGTTTGAAAATTGGAGCTCTATTATTAGAGACATGTATTTGTGTTCGAGTAACATTTGAATTATGATTATTTTCTCTCATTTCTAAAAATCTAATAAATCAAATTAATACCAAACTCTAGAGTTATTGTTATGATAAGGAGGAAATACTCTAGAGTTATTAATACCTTAGAACCTTGTATTGTGGATGGAAAGTATAGTTACGAACCTAGATCAAGAAGTTCTAATTGAGTTAAGAATGGATTCAATATTTCTACATTTAAATATTTACCTTCAAATTTTCTATACATATTGCAAAAACTACCGGTCATATATGCGATGGTATGTTAGGTGAAGAACTATGAGAGTAAATTGCATAGTATTTGTACATATATTATACAAGGTTGAACTAACCTTCAAGAAAATTTACAACATAGGATTCATTGTCATTTATTTTTTACATAAACAACCCAATTTTTGGCCAAAGCAAGATCAAAATTCTAGTGATGTTTCAATTCTAGGACATTCATGTAGAAAATTTTGTTAAATTTTACACCTGCAAGAGAGAGATAAACACAAGAATGTATACATAGATCAAATACTAGATCTAATATGAAAACCCAAACTTGGGAAAATTGTACAAAGTTGTCATCATTATCCTTGGCCAATCTAGCCAAGACTGGCCACTTGAGGCACTTTATAATGGGATACAACAAACCTAGACCCCTCTAAGTTTATATAGGAATCTAGGATTATTACATCGTACCCTCGTTTCTATCACCCAGACTCTACAACAAAATAATGGCCCAATTCCATTGCCTTTAGTGAACACATATCCCACTCTAGTGTTAACAACTCTTTACAAATGATCAAATAAATAAGGGGGAAGGATGTCAACTGGTAATACAGAAACATTCCCTTTACATAGAAAATATTTATCATCAAACTCAATAAAAATAACTTCTTTTTGAAGGCACTACCACCTTGAATTTTCTCCAAAACTACATGCATCACTTCATTGTGACATAAATTTTGCATGAACCAACCAACCATCACTGTAAAGAAACTTTCTTTAGGAGTTAGCAATCACATCACCTGTGATCTAGATATAAGGTATATAAACTAAGTTTCCATAGATGAAACACAATTATATGAACTTTGAATATCATCCATCAATCATCTCATGCACATCCATTTGAAGTTTCCTATAACTTGTCAGTTTGTTGCTTCAAAAGTTTAGTCTAACTTTTTTGGATGATTATGGATATAAATAGGTTAATGAGTTAGATACCTTACATGTTTTAGGTCTTTTGAAAATAAATAATAATGTTCTATTACACCTTTGGATCTTGTATAGCTTTGGAATTCTTAAAAAGTGGCACTGAGCATTGTCTTGTTCTATCTTATTCTTAAGTGTTAATTGGAGTAGCTATTGGCATATGCAAACCCTTAGTGGTAACTTTAAACTTATTTCCAAGAAAAAACATCATCTCGTGAAGCTTCATTTTATTGAATCTTTTCAAATGATAACTAATTTAAAATGAGATCATATCATTTTTTGGAAATAACTTATGTTTCATTTTTCATTTTTATTTTTTTAATTTAAATTATTATTTTCCTTCCTTTTTTCTTCCCACAGTGGATGTGATTCTTTTTCATTACATATAGTACATTATGTAGTGTTATAGTTTTTTGGAAACTTTTATTAACTTATAGCTACCTTACCACAATATTTTCCTCTAAGGAATATTTGATGAAGCTTTCATCCAAGAAAGTATAGAGACTAGGCGCAAGGTTTTTAATGTTCTACCCATATTCAGTCATTCCCACACTATTATTCTATTTTCAAAGTCAGGAAGGTGGCAGAGGAAGACATGCAAGTTCACATTCATTGTACTAATGCATGCTAAACCTACTTTACCTATTTTCAAAGTTAGGAACGTGGCTTGCAGGGAATTATGTTGTATCTCTTTATGAAATTGTATACATAATGGTTAATTTTGAGTAATTTGTTTTATTTTATAATCACCATGTGACTTAGTACACATAACACTAGAAACAATTGGTTGGAAATTTCCTATTGATCCAAAATGAAGTTGGAAATATTTGGTTGCAGGTAATGTTGAATAATCATTGGCTGATACCATGAGGCATTATAGTTCCATGGCATGTTTAGTTATTTTTTACAAATGTCAAATTTATAACTTCGAAAGTAAATTGGGTGGTTAATGTTTGGATATCTTGGTATAGAAACAATATCTGTTGTAAATTAATCATCCAAAAAAGGTATTATTACTCTTGAGATTTTAGAATTTGAGTATGTGCCATGTTGGCTGTAATCTCTTGAGTTGCTCATTGATGCAATTCCATCTTCTCCATAAAATTATCTTTTTCACCAGAGAGTTTGTTAGTATTGATATATATGTTTGTATGTTGGTCCTAAGATATGTGTCAAAGATTCAACATCTTCACATTCAATCATCTCTATCACCAAAGGTCCCCATTGTAATTCATGGACTAGTAAATTTGGCATAATTTTCGACGACGTTTTGATGAATCAATGTTAAACTTCTGACGAAATCAATTTCATATGTTTTTCAAATCCTTTTCGTCACACTACTGAAAGCCATATCCATGTATCATACGTTCGACATAGAAAAATTCTATGTGGTAGTTGTAGAGAAATTTAATCCACTAGACTTTCATCGCAAGAATGACGATCATATAGTTTTCGTGCGTTCGACACAAAAGGTTGCCGTGTGGAATTTTTCAGGAAAGTTTCATCCTCCAAGATGATGTCACAATACCAATGAAATTTGTCTTTCCTGAGATGATATCACATGTAAATATTTTCATAGAGATGATATGTATACCATCGAAAATGTGAATTTATGGTGGGCCACATCTGTTAGAGGCGTGGCGATCCAGAGGGATCATGACATCAGAGGAGAGACGATAAGGATGGAATAATATGATAATGGTCCAATGATATGTCATGGTAAGTCTATCAGAGTGGTGACATTAGGGTGGGAAAAGTCCATCAGTGTGGAAACTCTATTTTAGGAAAATTTCGTCAGCAGTGCGATAGAAGGGTGGGAATGGTCCTTCAAAATACCAATGGAGCATCAATGTGTTGGGGGTATTTTCCATTAGATCATCAATGGGAGTGGGCATTTTCCCTTGGATATTGGTTTAGCATTGGACTCGAGGTTTCGATGGGTGGAAAATACAGTGAAAAAAAAATCAAATTGATGTTGTACACTGAAAGCCAAGCTTATGATGCATTGGACAGAGGAAGCAAGTAGATTTGTTAGAATAAGAAGTCAAAGAGGTTGAGCCAGTTGTAGATGACATTATTCTCGATATTCGTGTTTTTATTTTACACTGTAATATTTAGATTTTCATTTGCAAACATAAAAGTGGTTGTTGTGTAAAATAGGAAAAGTTATCCTTGTAAATTTATAGACCAAAACAATGGAAAGTGGCCTAATGAAAATGCACACACATGCTTCTTTATAGCTCCAAATTTAATGATCTAAGTTTTGGGGTGAATTTAATAACATTATAAATCTATATATATTATCTAGAATACATTTTCAAATGAATAAGGACTTCTACCTTGAACCAATATTCAAGATTTTTTGTAAAATGGAGGTTAAAACCATCTTACTGTGAAATGCATGCCTAAGACTCATATGACCTCCGAATTGAGTGGTTCAAATTGCAGAGTTTGTATTTTATTTTCATATATTTAGCTGTGCATTTTGAAACAAAAAACCATATGTCCTTCATAAAGGATACAATTTTTCTTGTAAATGCAAAAAATTCATAAAAATGAATGAAAACAATGCATGATGAAAAATGCATGCCCTAAGAAGAAAAAATTATGTATGGTGTTGGTATTTTACAAATTACATGACTGTGGATATGTTGGATGTTAATATTATGGTAGATGCGGAGGTATTTACCTCCACGTGTCAACCTGACGAGAATAGAAGACTCCGGGAAGCAAGGGAAACCCTAATGAGTTGGCTAATAACCCTAGAAGCCTTGTCAGCTCAAGAGGATAATTTATGTTAGGTTATTAGCCTCCAAGAGAAGAAGTCAACTAGAAATAATAATAATATACTGAACAGACACATACCCAGAAGGAGAAGTCGGCCCTAGCAAAACTGGCAGATCTAGTATAAATATAGGGCACCAGTTCTCATTTGTTACATCTCAGCAGTTGCAGAGAGAGGCAAATCTGCATAGGCAGTAGCAGTTTTGGCGCACAAGTTTATGGGGGAGATGGGAAAGTGGTGCACTGACTTGGATATCTCTTGGCTAGGGTTTGGGACTATATGATCAGTCTTTTGTGTTGTGCTATCCTTGGGGAGAGATGTGCTGCCCTTTGTTTGGCTATCTAGCCCAGGGTTTTCTTCTGGAGGAATTCTCAGTCAAGGTTAAGGTGCTCAGAGGGAGTCTTTGACCTATGGTTGGGTGACGAAGGTATCGTCAATGGTAAAATGAGCACACCATATTCTATATTCTAACAGGTTATGGGCCCACATCCCTTCAGTTAGCCTAAAAAGCTGGAAGGAAACATAGCCGCTAGATATTGAGCTCGTTGAGGAACTGCCGCTAGGGTTACTATTAGGAGTAGCTTCCAAAAGCACTGCAACTAGGGTTACTAGCAGAAGTAGTTGTAGAAACCCTAAACCTCTTGTTGAGGCACCTTAAATGATTGGATTGACCTATTATCTGGATAGATCAGTGCACCCTAGCCTAGCGCATCTCCTAGTACTCTCAGAAGGCCAAGACGTGAAGTTTGGATTTTTGGTCAAATCTAGGGTTTGACCAAGTCAAGCAAGCCATGACGAACTCTATGGAGTCTGAGAACAAGTTAGATGGAGATTCTAACTTCAGAGCATGGAAGACAAGGAGTGACCTCATCCTTGCCAAGAATAAAGTGTTGGATATCGTGAAAGGAAAGATCATGAAGCTAGAGTTTGAAGAAGGAGAAGAGAAGGAACCACAGAACGTTGCAGCTATGGAGAAGTTCAAGGACATTGACATCAATGCCATGAGTATCATAGTGGATTATATAAAATACCACTTGATACCCTACATCTCCCATCTTGACTCATCAAAGAAGATGTATGATGCCCTAACAAATCTCTTCTCAGTAAGAAACATTGGACAAGTTATGAATCTAAAGAATGAGCTCCGTGACATGAAGATGAATGATGACAATAGCATAACATTATACTTTGTAAGGATCTCCCAGTTAAGAGATCAACTACAAGCTATTGAAGAAATCATTTCAGAGAAGGAATCGGTGAACATAGTACTCAATGGTCTTCCCAAGACATGGGATGCATTTTCCGCAAGCATGAACACAAGAATGGAGTACCCGACATTTGAAGAACTTTGGACTTGCTATGCTCAAGAAGAATCAAGGATCAATGCAAAAGAGAAACCTCGAAAGAAGTATGATGATCAAGCCTTCACAGCAAGATTCAAGAACTTCAAGAACAAAAGGAAGTTTGGTTCAAGGAGGAAGCCAAATCAAGAGAAAGACATTTCAGAAATACAATGCTTCAACTGTCAGAAGTACGATCACTACAGGAATCCGTGTCCCGAGCTAAAGAAAAGGAAGAAGAAACATGAAGCATCAATTGTCGAAGAAAAGGAACCTACTAAGAAGACTAAGAAGGATGGAAGAGACTTCTTCTACTAAAAGGTAACAACACTCTTCTTATTTCTTGCCTGCATCTTCTCTGTACATATCTCATATATCTATTTCTTGAAAGATAATGTGTTCCAAGAAGAACTATACCTATGAAAGAACAAACAAGATGAAAAGAGTTATCATTAGATATTACACATGAAAGAATAAAATATATCATGTGAAAGAAATTACAAGATAAGACTAAAATAAGAATCAATCTTGAAGAGACTTGTAAAAAGCAAAGACAGAAAGAAGTCAACAATCGAGAGGAAACTAGAAAAAGACTTATGACATTCTGTAGAAGACAACGAGATGAAAGCGTTGACTTTGTTAGACAAGAGAACCAATCATATATTGTAGAAGATAATAAGGATGCAGATGGAAGCGTGGACTCTATCATATATTGCAGAAGACAATAAGGATACAAATGGAAGCATGGAATCTATTAGATGGAGGGAGATGATTATATGCACTCTTACATAAAGCAAGGATTAGGAGGGAGCTAATCCTATGATCCATTGAACATGATGAAATGTATATATCCATGGTAGCAGTCATGAAATACAGTACATGTTCAGGTCAACCGCAGAAGAAGACCTTTTCAAAGAGAAGCCTTAAAGTATTCCTTGTTGTCCATCTAGATCCATGAACTAATGATGAAGGTAACAAGTGGAATCTCTAGGGCATGGAATCTATAAGAAACTCCATGGACCCAAGAGCTAAAGAAAAACATGAAGAAGAACATGAAGATTCCAGGAAAGAAGAATAAAAAAAACCAGTCATTGTATCAAGAATCACAAGATTACCAACCTGATATGAACTCACTAAAAGCAATCAAGCAGAAGAACTAAAAGTCGTGATGAAGAACAGTGTACGGAAGACTTATGAATGAAAGCATTGCAAGATCCAGAACCAGAGGTTCTCCCAGATGGAGGGAGAAGACTATGATGATTAATTGTTCCAAGTACACCAAACTTATCTTTATATAAGTCATTATATTATCCGCAACATACATGAGTTAGAATTCTACATCAGATGAATGCAAAGAATGTTCTCCAGAGAAATCGAATAAAGAAACTATAAAGAGAAATCTCAAGACTTTGAGCCATACCAGAAAGAGACTCTTGTATGCAGAAGACAACATGATGGAGAACCTCCAGTACACAGCAGAATCATGGTGAAGATTTCCTATAACATCAAGATGACTACTCAGAAGATCAGAGCTCATGATGACATAAGAAGTACCACATGGATATGTTCCAGTTCTCCAACCATGATATACTCTATTGTTCAGATCTACATGAAGCCTTCACGGTGTTCCAGACTATAGTACAAGCATTACATTATCCATGATGAAGTCCATAAGGGAGAAAATGATTCCTCCAATACATATGTCCACAGATGAGTAGATAAGCATACATTTTTTTTTGGTAAAGCCTCTATCCAAGATGAAAGAACTTGCATACTCAAGCCAGAGCTCATGGAAATAACTCTATTAACTGGAAAAGGAAGACTCTACAAACTAGAATAAGGTATGAAAACATTTATTTTTGTGCTTGAAATAACTCTCCAGTTAGGAGGAAGCATTGAAAATATTATTTATCTTTGTAATTGAAAATAGTCCAGATTGGACAGATGCTTTCCTGTTTAGAAAGTAGATTGAGATTTCTGACGGACAGTGACTTCCCATTGTAGTTAACATGGGAGGCAGAATGATTGTTGATGTATCATAGACAACGACTTCCCATTATGGCGAGTGGTCTAGGACAATCATTCTTCTTGGCAGTCACTCTGAGTAGTGGTCAAGTAGAATGGTCCGCCTCGTGAGGCAGTCATTCTTTCAAAGTTCACAGTTGTGAGTAGTTTCGAAGAATCATCCATTTTGGAGGTTGATGCAGGATAAACATTCCTCGAGGGAAGACTCATTCTCTCCAGGTTACACTTTGTTTAGTGTCGGAGGAATGGCCTAGGGTGGGGAATGGTCCAGACAGTTATTCCTGTAGGGAAGACTCATTCTCTCTAGGTTACACTTTGTTTAGTGTCAGAGGAATGGCTCAGGGTGGGGAATAGTCCAGGCTCAACAATCAGGGACAATTATTCCTTGAGGGTAGACTCATTCTCTCCAAGTTACACTTTGTTTAGTATCAGAAGAATGGCCCGGGGTGGAGAATAGTCCAAGACAGTCATTCCTTAGGGCAGACTCATTCCCTCCAGGTTACACTTTGTTTAGTGTCAGAGGAATGGCATAGGGTAAGGAATGGTCCAAAAATTTCTCGAGGGCAGACTCATTCTCTTCAGGTTACACTTTGTTTAGAGTCGGAGGAATGGCCTAGGGTGAGAAATGGTCCAGGCTCATAAATAAAAAATAATCCTTCTTCCTTGGTTGAGAAGAATGGGGCAGATAGCCCATTGTTGATATTCTATATTGGGGTAAGACATTCTTTCAGATCTCACAGACATGAGTGAAATATTGGCCCAGATGATTATTGTTGATATTCTATACTGAGGGCAGGCACTCTTTCAAATCTCATAGACGTGAGTGAAATATTGGCCCAAATGATTCAGTTTTTATCTTAACATTGTTTCTATGGAGATGAAGACTACTGTGGTGGCAGACATTCTTCTAGATCTCACAGACGTGAGTGAAATATTGGCCCAGATAATACAGTTTTTATCATAACATTGTTTCTATGCAGGATGCTCTCAGATGTTTGTTATGAATACTATATGACAGTAGATGAGGACTACTGTGGTGAATATGTTTCACTGTTTGCAACCATATGTTGTTGATCAAGTACTTATGTATTACTTGATGTGGTAGTAAACCACTATATTGTAGTTATGGACTGCTTTGAATAGACACAGGTGTGTTCTATTCTTGTTCTAATTGCCTTGAAGACTATCAGCAAATTATTGGAGATGATGATCATTTAGACGAATGATGAACAAATATTTTCCAGACGGAAAATAGTTCAGAGATTTTACTACTCTTGTATCACTCTATGGTGAGAGTGACTTATCCAACATCATATCTAATTACTCAGATGAAGTATGGTTTCAAGAATTGATGTGGCTGATGGTGATGGTGATGCTCATGATTTAGTCATGAAATAGTCTAGATGACTATATTGATTCTACTGGGTAAATGGTATGTTTTGTGCTCAAGTCCATTACCTATAAATACCTCTCTAGCTAGGAGGGAGTGTTAATATTATGGTAGCTGTAGAGGTATTTACCTCCACGTGTGAACCTGATGATAATATAAGACTCTGGGAAGCAAGGGAAACCCTAATGAGTTGGTTAATAACCCTAGAAGCCTTGTCGGCTCAAGAGGATAATTTATACTAGGTTATTAGCCTCCAAGAGAAGAATTCGACCAGAAATAATAATAATATACTGAACAGACACATACCCAGAAAGAGAAGTTGGCCCCAACAAAACTGGCAGATCCAGTATAAATACAGGGCACCAGTTCTCATTTGTTACATCTCAGCAGTTTCAGAGAGAGCCAAATCTGCACAGGTAGTTGCAGTTTTGGTGCACAAGTTTCTGGGGGAGCCGGGAAAGTGGTGCGTTGTCTTGGATATCTATTGGCTAGGGTTTGGGACTATCTGATCAGTCTTTTGTGTTGCGCTATCCTTGGGGAGAGATGCGCTGCCCTTTGTTTGGCTATCTAGCCTAGGGTTTGCTTCTGGAGGAATTCTCAGTCAAGGTTAAGGTGCTCAGAGGGAGGCTTCGGCCTATGGTTGGGTGACGAAGGTATCGTCAATGGTAAAACGAGCACACCATCTTCTATATTCTAACATTTTAAACCTTAAAGACTCTATACTAGGGTGATTTGTGCCCAAAATTTAATAAAGGGTTGAAATATACATTGGTTTGGGATTACATGCATCAATAAATATATATAGTTTCATTTATAACTCTGAATTGATTTGAAGTTTACTTGAAGTTATTCTCAAAGAATAACAAGCAAAAATATGACATCATAGATCCTATATATCTACATCTATAAGAAAATGTAGATTGTCATAATGAATTATATATATTTTTTAAATTATTGTGCTTGAAGATTTTTATTTTCTTCTATAAATTGTTCAACCTCTCAATAATTGACATCTTTGTCCTTAGGTAGGTTTGATTTCTTAGTAATATGAATGCTTCCTATTTCTACATCATCTGACATAGACTTCCAAAAGAAATTTATAAAATTAAAATACAAATTATTTACATTAAAAACCTCTACTAATAAAGGAGACCTTACTTTGATAGGAATGCAAACTAAACCTTGTACAAAACTTTACCATGTAGCATAACTACAAAAATGATTTAAAACTAGAATAATTATGAAACTGTATTTATTTTCCTAGGGCAGATGCAGTATTTAGGGTTAGACAAACATCCCACAATTCCTGAAACTATGTTTGTTTTTATAGTATGGATGCAATATTCAAGGTGAGACAAACACCCTACAACTATTGCCTTTTGTTGCACATGACCACAATCAACAAAGGTTAGAAACAAATTTTTGTTCTAATATTTCAAATATACATAATTTATCATCAAAGGAAACTACCAAGAAATGACATCTGCAGTATCAACATGAATACTTGGCAACTGTGCACACACATTAACTAAAATGAAAAAATGAGTACTAACTACTTACATCCATGAGATCGGTGATGGAGGAGCTTGTACAACCATATCACACGTAGATTAGTTGTTAGCTTCATTTCCACTACATATGCCTACTTAAATCATTAGAGAATAAAAGGTTATATGACTGAATAATAATTAAATAAATAAATAGACATATCAATGTGTACGAGACTCTATAAAGACTAAAGTGGAATACTTAAATGAGATTCTCTTGGTTTTGAGAATAATTTATTCGCTACTGAACAAGGCCAAATATGTGAATATGGAAGCTCATCCCCCATCCCCNCCACATCACTCTCATTTCCCCATAACCAATCTATGTACTATGTCAAAATAATTGAAAGTGACATAATACGATTCATGCATAGAAAGTATCAAAACAAAAATTAGAGGTAAATGAAAGAAAGTATGTGTGTGCAGATATATGGTTTGTACTTACAAAATGTATAAGATTCATCCATAATAAGGTAGAAAAAAAAATTGTAGCAAGAAATATTTATATTAATAAATTTTATCATCAGAATATGTCTATGTTATACATGTTTCTCATAATATATAATCACTTCTTTTTTTGTTTCTTTGTTTGCATATATTTGTTGATTGTCTCATCCATTTCTTTATCTACTTCAATTATTGGGTCCTCTCTTGGTGCTTAGTGAATATGCAATAATTGACGCATTGTATGTCTTGTTGTGTACTCTTCATGGTGTGCAAGTTGTCGCTAAGGGGCATCGACTACAATAACAAAAAGGGTTAAATTTATATGGTTAGTTATTATTCATATAAGTATTTCATTAGTACAAATATCATTACAGTGTTCTTTACCAGGTTGACTAGTCGATATCATTGGTTCAACTACCATGTTTTCCTACACTCTCCAAGCATCCTCATCTACATGCTCTACCATTGAAATAAAATTATAATTACATCATCTGCAAGTAAATATTAATAATTGTAATCCATACTTTTGATTTTATATTCATTATATTGTCACGGTTGGGCTACACACCACCATCATTAGGATGAATTCCACCATCATGGGGATGTTTTCCACTACTTTCCTCATTGTTATTTTTTCTCTCTTGCTTAAAACATAAAGAAACATTCATTTATCGACGAAATCATTCTAAGTACAAACTCTAAAATTTTCAATAACAAATACATGGGATCTAGACATAATAGCCTAGATTTTCTACAAACACAAGGAATTATGATTCACATTTCCATATGGTCACTACCTTTATTGAACAAAAAACACAAAAATTACCTCATTTATCCTTCACTAGTGTATCTCCACTACCAACACAAGAACTTGTCACTAGCATCCTTTGGACCAAACCCTAAAAAGAACTGTTTGTCACATCTAGAAAAATATCATTGTCTTCCTTGCTACAAACTCATCATTTCACCTCAAAATTTAATCTGCAATTGCAACTTGGATTTCCCAATGAGAATTATGTACCTCCACTACCAATTTAACTACCATGATAACCAACCAATGGCTATTCACTATATAACATCACTTTTATATCTAAATCAAGGTGTCCATGCTCCTCCATTCACTTATAAGACTACCATCTCAAGCAACATACACATTGGGAAGCAATATTAACTTTGGGTTGAACACTGGTACAATGTACATTGACAGTGAACTTGTTATAGTCTAGGTAATAACATCAACCACTCTTTAAATATTGACCAATTGGTCATCCTATTGACATATTTCCATCTGCCAAGACACCTAGGTAGCCAACCATGGTGCTTACTAGTTCTCTAGGAAAATAATCTAGATAAAATATGTATCCAAGACAATCTTACACTCTATGCACCTTCTAATCTGATTTCTTATGGCACAAAATATTCCTCATATAGTCTTTCACCAAGGAACAATTGGTTGAGAAAAAACATCTTGTTGTATTTTTATTTTAGCTACAACACACCTTATAAATCAAACCAAGGAATGACTTATACATTACAAATTTGTCATGCAAAGATACAAAATTTTAGTAAGAGATAATGATACATATGAAAAAAATACCATATACCTCCTTTCTCCTTTTCACCTATTCACATGCTTGGAATCTACATTTGCATCTTTGACCTCTACATCTTTGGCATCAATATCCAATCTTTGTCTTGGATTTCCATATTCACCTTTGATTTGTTAGAGTATCTAATTCTAAAAAAACCAATACACTTCTTGAGTTAGCTAAGATCAATAAGTATGTTAACATAATTGAATCTAAGAAACTCCCCCCAACTCCATCGCAAGTCTACATAATAATGTACAAGGAATAATAGATACAATGATCTAACCATGATATCACCAAACATAACAACTAGTCAAATAACCTTTCTTATAGAACCATATAAGACTTATTTTCTTTTTACCTCAATAAGGTTCCATTCTAAAGTCATTTGTTTTGAATCATAATGCGGAGTTGACTTTCCACTTTAGAGGAAAAAATATGAACTTCAAGCCAACTGACATGTCACTCAGGATTGAGTTCTTGGTTCTATAACCTCGAAGGTCCTCTCCACATGAAAATAAAACCTTCATCCTAGATTTCCCTACCAAAATAATTCTCAAATCCTTTATATGGTTAGAAAGATGCCTAGAATTCAACATTTCATCCTAGTTTTATATCAATAGTTTGACACACTAAATAGGGGTAACAAAAACTTTTTTTTTTATTTCATATACTACAGCAAAAAGCCTTCCCATGATAAAATCAATCATAAAACCAATAGAACCTTTCTCTATAGGCATCAGAATAAAGATAGGACAATTTCATATAGCCCCGGGCTATATTGCTTCCATGAGAAGCATATAAAATGCACTTTGCAAAACACGGTAGCTCCGCTCAAGAGCACCATTCTCACGAACATGTCAACTTGATGAAAACATTTTATTTCATTTGGATGTTTCTTTGATTTTATTAAATCCTAAAGTCCAAACATAAGTGTAATATGTGATTCTAATGATAAGGTTTTACACAACTACAATAGATTCCCTCCTTTTTCACACAACATGTTGCTCCTCAACTCACTTTATCCAACATATATATGCAATAGATCTATGTAGGTATCACACTCATGGGTGTGCTCATGGGTATCAAGTCGATCATGAGTATATTGATTCTCAATGCTTGACTTTGATAGGCACACACCATTATCCATAGTCAAATAAATCAGGAGATCTCACTAGCAAATCAACCAACAATTCTCATGTACAATGCAGAAATACCAACCATCTTTAATTTCTTTTTGAACAAGATCTGTATAAGATCCAACCGTACACTACAGTTTATTGAATCACATACATTTAATATGGATCAAAATTTGGCCTCCATGTAAATGTGGCTAAAACATGGCCATAAACACAACACCAACCATCACACACCAAGTCGACACCAACAATTCACACAGATTCAACATCTATATCCAATAACCTCGTGAGATGGAACAAACAAAAGAAGAAATAACTACTTTCACCATGCCCATTCATAATAACTAGGACCATTGGATCTCTACATACACCAAAACTCAAGAAATAGGAGTTACAACACCAAAGAAAAACCGTATTTCACACACTACTATAGACAAACCATAACAACACTCAAAAAACAATATACTCTCACCTACATTAATCCTACATAGGAAAAAAACTATGGAAATTCCATGACTACATACCCCTCTCATGAGAGAGTCCAACCCGTATTGGATTTGATACCATGTAGGCAAACGAGAGAGTAGACATTGTTTCACAAATAAAAAATCCATTGAGTGATATTTATTAACATCAAACAATATTTTATATTTATAGATCAATCTTTTCCTTAACATAGACACACTCTCTTATCACACTAAAAACCTATTGAAAGAATATATCAACCACACACCAAAAATATAAACCAACTAGTTGGAGAGAATATCTAATATTCAACTAGATATAACAACCTCGTAAAACTTCAAAGCAAGCTATTCGTGTAGAAACAAACTCTACCTCATATTAACCAATCCAATAACAACCACACACCTCTCATACAATCAAGTATCACATATTAATATATAATACAAATAAAAGTTAAAAATTCCAACTCAACGTATATAAAGACAATTGAATTCCATCCATCTAATTCCATAATCAGAGTTGAACTGGTGCTCATTGAATGCCTTTGATTCACCATGTCTATCCTTTCCTTGGCTCTAATTTCTTGGACTCTTTCAAGAAGATTCTCTTTCCTTACTAATTTTCTTACTTGATTATGTAAGTTTACCATTATCATAAGAATTAATGCTCAGAACTTGTAAAAATGCTTTTTCAATCACATTAAATTATTTAGAATTGTTTTTTATGGAAATATTCTCAATAGTTAGTTGTTTCTTTGTGTTTTTTAACATGTATTTGGACATAAATGATATTGGTAATGTCTTTTTCTTTTGTTTTCACTGAAACACAATGCATAAGAAAACCATTTTATAAATAACATGTGCATGTTTTTAGCATAGAGAAATGCATAGGTATTATTAATAACTAGTGTTCATGGAAAAATCCTTAGTTTGAGGTGAAAATTTGACTACTTTAGCGCCAATAACCATAGACTCATTCCCTCGTAGTCACTTATAAAACTCATAAACTATGAATCGGAAAGTAAATTATCACAAAATCCTAATATAAGGAACATTTACACTACAAATAGGATATGGGCATGAATTTCATGGTTTGTCTAGCATAAACCAACAACATTGTCCCTAATAAGTTTTTGTATATCTCATGGTCCATGTATGGGTCTAATACAATGACATAGACCTTATTGAGGGAATTATTCTCCTATGAGTGGGATACATGCATGATGTCAACATCTGTCATACCATGGATGGATCTTATGTCCCAACTTATGGTTCAAGGATGAAAAATAGGGACATCTTGACTAAGCGTTTCCTTTAGGACTTGTGGGCACTACATAGGACCTTAAATCATCACAGGGCCTTTGTAGAGATAATTTGTGGTTTATTATTAGGATATAAATACACTTTCTATGGACCATGTATGGGGCCATAAACCACTAGAGAGACGTTGTAGAGGTAATATTTGCCATATGTGTGAGATATGAGAATAATTCAGACATTTTTCAAATCATGGATGAGTCTTATTTCTTAGAGCATGGTACAAGGACAAAAATTAATGAATTAGTCCATAACATTTACTTTTAGGGCTCATGGCCCATGCAAATAGGCCTAAATCAACCCAAAGGACCTACAACAGGAATGTTTGGCTTTCAAGTGAGATATGAGATTAATTCTAGTGATTGGTGCACCATGTATGTGCCTTAATATTTATGATTGGGTAATTAAAAATTGGTATTTGGGCTCCAGTAATTTCCTCTAGGGATCATGGGACATGCATAAGGCCAAAAACCAATAGAAAGGCCTTATAAACGGAATATTTGGCGGAGATATGAGAATAGTTTTGATGTTTGGCATAGCATTCATGGGTCATGTAGGATGAGGCATGGTTTAAGTATGATAACTAGGGATGTATATCATGAGAAGTATTTCTAGGGTTCAAGGGCCATATGCATGTCCTCAAACACCAAAATTACCTAATAGAGTAAAAATTATCCCTAATTTGAATAAATCTTATGTTTGGAGAAACATGGATAGGTCTTATGTGTCAATTTATATACATAAATCAATTACATTGTCCCTAATATTTTTTCTATGATTCATAGGACATACATACAACCCTAAACCTTAATAAAATTCTTGAAGATCTCATATTTGGCTTGCAAGTAGGATATGGTTAGTAGTTTGATATTTTATATAACACAACTGTGTCTTATGGTCTAGACCATGTTTTAAGACTAAGACCAAGAGACATATATGTCATAATAGTTTCCTCTAGGACTTATGGATCATGTACGTAACCCCAAACTATCATAAATGCAATGTAGTGGGAATTATTTCCCCTTAAGTGGGATATATGCATCCTTTTGACATTTAGTGTAGAATGGATGAGTCTCATGGCCCAATCATTTTTTTAATGCCAAAAACCAATGACTCAAGCCAAAAAAAATTGTTTTATATCTCATTAAACATGCACAAGTTCATGTTAAGAACCAAAGACTGAATACAAAAGTACCAAAATAGATATAGAAGAACAATATAGAAAAACACCACTTTATTATATCAAAACCCTTGAGGTAGGGGAACACCATACAATGGATCCTATTATGGAAGGGATCCTCTCCTG
>ML786087.1:437823-494392 GCA_009831015.1 Picea engelmannii | reverse complement strand
CACCTTACATTGAATGACCTCCACTATTATCACTATGGGCCCTCTGGGCCCCCCCACTACCTCTCTAGCTACCTTACAGTTCATGAACCACCACATAGGCCCTATAAAGGCACTTGTTTATTGATAAATGGTACATATGAATAACTTTGACAATTTGTGAACCATTGATGGGTTTGTTTAGGTGTAGAAACTAGGGACTTAGGTCATAATGGTTCCTAGTAAGGATCATGGGCCATGCAAGGGGTCCTATAGTATCAATACTATTATTGGGTGACTAGAAGTGATGTTTAGTGCCCATATCCCCACTTGGTCACCAAGGACCCCTTTAGGAGGTCATGTGTGGTGGTTCAAGGAGAAGTATTTATTATCCTTAGATTCCTAGAAGCATCATTTAGGGCTTAACACCCATGTTCCTTCCCTCAACCATGTCTAGGGCCTTAAGCCCTATGTCAAGTGCTAAAAAAATCCAAATGGTTTCCATATCCCCACATAAAGGCCAAGGATACCCTTAAGAGGTCATCTCACCCATTAGTCATGTTTTATGTGTCATGTCTCTTCCTATGTTTCTACATTATACTTCATGGTAACCAATTCGGTGGTATGGAATGCATAAAACATAGCAAAATCAACATTTTTTTCATCTTTCAATATGTCTTGTTTTGATGAACCATTGCAATTTGTTACAAATATCCATAGGTGATGAAATTGAAAACATATATAGACTTATTTATGCATATTACAAATATCTATTTTTTTTTTAAGAAGTGTTTTATTTAATTTTATTTTCATGTGACATATCTCATTAATTAAAAAATTACATGGGACACTACTAGACACTGACCTCTACATGCTAAAAAAAGACTATTTTCATTATGTTAAGACCTTCAAATGCTGCATTGCTTGACATACAAATTTTGGGGTGTGTTAAGACCTTCAAATGCTGCATTGCTTGACATACAAATTTTGGGGTGTGTTGACGTTATTGATTTAGAAAAAAATTAAAACAATCATACTTTTTATACACTAATTCCATCATTTAGATACTAAAGAATTCCACTTACAAACATATGTCCTATACTCTCAAAAACCAATGTGGATACTAGAAAATCCAAAATTAATGTAATTATGAAAAATCAATTAATAAAAATTATATATTTGGAAAGATATCCCATTTTCTAAGTTTCTTCTTATTACCCATGCAAATAAAAAAATTTCTATTACATATACAAATATATCAAAAAAATTAAATTTAATGATTTTTATTAAAATAATTAAACATTATATTTATTTAAACTTGCAATTTGTAAAGATAAATTATTTTAAAAAATAAGTCATTAAATTTAACATTCAATTTAGCAAAGTATATTTTATGCTTATTAGCAAATATACGCACAATATATGATATGTATCTTATATACAATATATGATCCATGAAATATATATTTCACTTTAAATGCAATGATCAATGATACATTTCACTTGAATTGTTTACATATTGTGACCTTTCAACAACCCCGTGAGCAAACAGCTAGAAGCAACCAAGAAATTCGATGTCCACCATTCCAAGTCATATCTCTTATTAGTCCCCACTGAAGGTTAGGACTCTAGCATTCATTCCAATGTTGACCTTCAATTACTTTTCC
The DNA here is from genome assembly GCA_009831015.1 of Picea engelmannii. Taxonomy (NCBI): domain Eukaryota; kingdom Viridiplantae; phylum Streptophyta; class Pinopsida; order Pinales; family Pinaceae; genus Picea; species Picea engelmannii. The sequence continues at coordinate 492,749 of ML786087.1, read as the reverse complement.
TTTGACTATACATATTTTCTATGTTGCACAAAGTTGTACATAGGAGAAGTAAAATAGTTATTTTTTATGGTATTTTAATTTCTTTTATTAGACATTGTATTGGCTAATAAGTTGACCTCTTATTGCACAACTCTTTTTGTGAACGTTTGCATATCCTAAGTTTGGAACCAATTATATCGTAATCATCTTCACCTAGCCTAAGTTTTTTTGTGAACGTTTTCATATCCTAAGTTTGGACCTAATTCTATCTTCATTATCTTCACCTAGCCTAAGTTTTCAGTGTATTAAGTGTATTAAATGTTCATTGATGTTCTTTTTGAGGTCAATAAATAGAACCTCGCAAAAAACACTTTTTCAAACCTTCTATAACATAAGTTTATTGAAGCTCATAATGCATTTATGTATTGATATCATTAAATTTATAATACATTCGGTTTCCAAACAAATCTGAAACATAAGTTAGACAATATTTGAAGGATAAGTCGGTAAGTCAGACGATCGTTATATGTGATGAATTTTGGCAATATTGGGCAACCACCGCCACCACCACTGCCATCATCAGCGCTTTACCATTGTAATTTTCATATTTCTCCTCCATAGATATTTGCAATGCCATTGAGCTCCATGACCATCATATAAACAACAAAGCACACATCGATTCATCACTGGTTCATTCATCATTGGTTCATTGGTTCCTTCGCAATGACTATTTCTGCAAGGTTGAAATCCCAGTAAGTTTATACTCTTTCCAAGTAAGTTTTATTCCTAGTTATTGTTTACTGTTTTCAATCAATTTTCATTTACTTCATAAATGCTTTGAGAAATACTAATTAATTTTATATTTACTTCATATTTATTTCATATTTAGTATTTTTTGTTTGTAAGTAGGAATGTTATTTATTTAGTAAAATTATTTAAAAAATAGAGATTTTAAAATCAATTCAACTTGTTGGAAAGTAGCATCACCTTTGTGGCAATCACTATGCTCGAGTAGTACGTAGTAGTAGTTAATCAGGTGTTTTCATAGGTTCATGGCAGAATCTGGGACACTATGTTATGTATACAAGAAGACATGAAGATGTCTTTTTAGGCAACAAAAGCATAAATAGAGCTAGAATTTAATAGCAAAGATAACATGGCACAACAATCACACAATTGAACACAACGTTTACGTCGAAAACCTTATAAGGGAAAACAATATGCGGAAATGATAATCAATATTCTTATTGATCAAGGGAGAATTACAACAACCAAACAGAAGATTACAACTATCCTCTCACTCATCCCACACACCGCATGCACTTCATTGCACACATGATATTATGGGTACACATAGATATATAGCATCTATAAGACAGTTAGACTAACTGATTACAAATTGATCAACCTATTACACAAACTAATCACTTTCTTTTGCATGCATGCATATTCTATTTTTAGCTAATAGCTAATTGCATAATACTGGGAGTTAAGATCCAATCCCCATGGTAAATTATTTGTCACATTTTCAGCAATCTCCACCTTCATAACAATTTACCTGATATATCATGCCCACATTTATTCATCACATTTTTTGCAAGCCAAGAGAATCCAAACACCATCACAACTCTGCAAATTTTCTAGTAGTATTGTTATGTGAACATGTCTGCACAATTTTATCTAGTATGGACCATTTTGTTTCCATCAATAACCTATCTTATAAAACAATGCATTGTCACATTTTGATTCACTAGACTGTTAGTCAAATGCACAATTTTTAGGTGGCTAGAGAGGTAGTGGGGGGGGAGAGGGCCCATAGTTATAATAGTAGAGGTCATTCAATGTAAGGTAGACTAGGTCCACTTTAGTATTAAATAAGGCTCACTATGGTAGTTAGATATAGTAAATGTAAGAGGACTTATTAGAAGGTTCCTCCTCTAAAATGATCTTAGATTGTTGATAGAACTATATAAAGGGCTTCAAGTAATGTAATGGGATATGAAGAAAAGTATTGTATTGTGAGCGGTATATCAATAGGAGGATTCCCCCTCGAAGAGGCAAGCGAACATGAGAGGATCCCTTCCATAATAAGACCCATTGTATGGTGTTGCCCTACCTCAAGGGTTTTGATATAATAAAGTGGTGGTTTTCTATATTGTTCTATGAATATTTGTGGTGTTTCTATATGCAAGTATTTGGTTCTTAACAAGTAGTATCAGAGCACTTTCCTTGGAAAGAAGTGTGGGATTTGTTTTTATTTTTGTAGATTTGTTTTTCGGAGCAGAAAAAGAGGGACGCAAAATTTCAGACATTTTTTGTATATTTCTATGCAAAATTTGCAGAAACGAGTTGTATATATGAGTTCCTCTCAGAAAAACACCTAATTAAAAAAAAATCGTTCGCAATGGAGTTCGGGAAGTCAAGATATCGACATTTTAAAATATGCAAATTTTCAAGGTTTTTTTCGTGGACGACGACGTGATTTTGTTTTATTTCTATAGCACTTGGAGGTCAAATCTGCTAGAAAAAATTACATATCTAAGTTCCTCTTTCAAAAATAGTTGATTTCAAAAAACAAATCACCCAAATCAGAGCTCCCGAAGTGAAGATATCGCTGATTTAAAATCAACCATTTTGGGTTTTTTTTTTGTGACGGCGGTGGGACTGCATAACTCATAATTATTCACAGAGTGATCAAATTGTTATCAGATCAATGGCATGGGATGGATAATTTTAAGATATTTATTTTGGTATATTATATGTCGTATTCAAATGGATATTCAACTTCTCATGGAAATTAGATGGAAGATTGAAACCCTTGAGCATCATCTCCAAGAGGGTCTACAAGTTGTCAGTTACAATTGTCACAAGGTTCAAAGGTCCTTGACTCACACACATGAGAGATATCTTGTGGAGGACATCAAGGATTCATATACTAAAGAATTATATACATGGTATGATTTTAATGTCGATTGTGATGATTGGTACATGAATAACTGTCATTTATGGGATGAAAACCATTTTCATATTTTATTTGATGACTCTACTCCACCTTCTATAGCGAACATCAATGTGACAAATCTGAATCCAGTTATGATTATGAGTGTCCATCCTACATATTCTACAGTGGTATTATTCCCTCCATATTTAGGTACAACCCTTTCCCACTATGTGGATGAATCTTCTTATTTGGATCCACATGACAGGTGTCGGTCTTTGGAACATCATTTTCAGTTGGTTATTAGGTTTTTCTATCTTTCGCGTGGATTTCATAAGAGAAATTGGACATGGGACCCTGGTTTACAATGGTGGTTGGACTACTTCAACATGGTGGATTTCATTTCTACATGGGACCCTGGTTCTCTAGTCTACTTTAGCACTATGGTCCACACTTATCCATGGCACCCTAGTATATGGTTGTACATCAAGCGTTGAGGACAACACTTTCATAAGGGGGATGGAATGTTAGGTAGCTAGAGAGGTAGTGGGGGGCCCGAAGGGACCATAGTTATAATAGTAGAGGACATTCAATGTAAGGTTAATTAGGTCCACTATAGTATTGAATAAGACCCACTATGGTAGTGAGATATAATAAATGTAAGAGGACTTACTAGAAGGTTCTACTTCTAGAAGGTTCCTCCTCTAGAATGATCTTAGGTTGTTGGTAGCACTATATAAATAGGTTCAAGTAATGTAATGGGATATGAAGAAAAGTATTATATTGTGAGCGGTATCTCAATAGGAGGATTCCCCCTTGAAGAGGCAAGTGAAGATGAGAGGATCCCTTCTATAATAGGATCCATTGTATGGTGTTTCCCTACTTCAAGGGTTTTGATATAATAAAGTGGTGGTTTTCTATATTGTTCTTTGAATCTTTGTGGTGTTTCTGTATGCAAGTATTTGGTTCTTAACAACAATGATTTGACCACCACAAAATATCTCATCCTGTACTTGTCCAAATTTACCCAATAGATCATTTAATTCTTGCAAAACATAAACTGAGGTAGGTCTCATTTTTCAAGTCTTTTGAATCAACATAACCATAGACTAAAGCACGCAACCACTGTAGGTGATACTTATCCTTATGTTCTTCTAAGATATTGAAGCACCCATTTCCATGCTCTTCACATGCTTTTTCCATGTGTCGACTTACAACACCAACTTCATGTGAAATATTGACCATTTCCATTTCATACATCAAACTTCCTACTAACATACGATACTCGAGACATATAACCCTTTTCTTGTTCATTAATTAGGACATAAACTTGAAGAAAAATTACAATGGAAAGCCAAAGGGATTTTACCAGTTTCACATTATTCATACCGAATTTCATGAGTATTTTCATCACATACTTCTATTGTGATAAACAAGGCTTACCATATTTCATGTCTCTATGTATATCCATGCCTAAGATTTGTTTTCATCCTTCATATCAACCATCCCAACAAACTGAGCCAACTTGTTGATCTCAAACATGTTTGTTCTTGCTATAAGCATAAGATATAACACCAAGATAATGAATATACCAAACATACAATGGTTATACTCACTTCTTGTAAAATTTGGCTCACCATGAAGGAATCAAACATCTTGTACCATTTTCCTAGCATGCTTTAGGCCATACATTGATTCCTAAGTTTGCAAACAACTCTTCTATTGCGATCATGAGCTAACCTTTCTGGTTGTTCCATATACATATCCTTATCCAAATACTCCATGTAAAGCAATTTTAACATATAGTTGTACTAACTCAAGATCAAGTAACAAAACTAGTGCTAACACAACATGAATAACAACAAGATTTTGACAACTAGTGAGAAACTTTCATCGAAATCAATACCTTCCAAATACCCTTCTGATACTAGTCATGCTTTGAACCATTCATCTTTTACTATGTTTGATTTTTTTTATAAAATATAGATTCATCAAACACTGCATTTTTGTCCATGATGATTTTGTAGGCAATAGGATCCCACAATATGCATCCCTTAGCATCATCATTGTATCAAATATCTACTTATTTGATCTGGGTCCTACTTAGAATATTGATAAAAACATAAGCATCACAATGAAATAATTTCACATTTGTGTAATCACCAGATAACATGTCCATGCCTCTTCCAGAATCTTCCATTCTTCTGCAATCGATGGTGACCGAGTTACCAGATAGCACATTCACCTTTGCCCAGAACTATTGCTACAACTTGGCACTACTGAACATGCCCTTTCGATCCCAACTTCCTTGTAATAATTTCCAAGTTCCATGGATATGAACTTACCTTCATCATATACTCTCAAACACTTGATTGACCTCTTAATGTTCATTTCACTATAAATCTCTAAACACATCAACCTTTTATAGACCCACCTTTTTAACATGGGCACATTGCTCCACCTCAAACATTGCATTCGAAAAACCTTGACCAAATCTAGCCAAGCTGACCCAAGAGACACTTTGTTTCTCACCTCCACAGACTTTACAATGAATTCTCAGTTCTCCACCTTAACATGAACATTCCCTTGACCCAATCTAGTCAAACCGGCCAAGTAAGCCTAATTGATCAACCAGTTACACAATTAGACTAATTGATTACAAATAAACAATTAGACTAATTGATTAAAAAATAATCAACCAATTACACAAACCAATCACTTTAGTGTGCATGCATGCATATTCTATTTTTAACTGATAGCTAACTACAGAATACTCAGAGTCAAGATCCAATCCGCATGGGAAATTAGTTGCCACATTTTCAACAATCTTGATGGAAGGCTGCCATAAATTTGTCTTCTACAAAATCAGTACTGTACTAAGGTGCATAGTTGATTGAATACTGAACAATCCTTGTTCAACCAAGTACGACATTCATCTTAATTTAAGCAAGATTGCTATTGATGGATATGGGTTAAAATCTTAGACCAAAATTTACCATGATACCCAATATTATTAGTATTAGAAATTCAAACCATAAAGCTATATTATTAGCAGAAGAAATTCAAACCTTAAAGTATATATACATATATATGATGCATTGATTATAATGTTCACATGCCCAATGTTTGTCTCCAGAGTTATCTATCAGAGAGGTTGTGTCACAGAAATAATGTGCAACAACTATAAAAAGGGTTCTAGGAAAAACTAAACAAGAATAAGGTGATAGAGATTCACATGCACAATCCATGGTTGTCGAATGAAAATAGAATGTTTGTAGCTCCCGAGAAAAATTGCATCAAAATACATGATAGTAAATAGAGAAATGAAAGAAATTTATGGGAAAAGTAAGTAAATAGACATGACATCAAAAGTTGTTTACTGACCTGGCCATGTTGAACAATATCCATTGTCATGTAAGCCGATGCAAATGTGGTTGTGGTGATCTCTAGTGATGAGACAACTCAAAAGTTGTGAAGTGATGGTAACATGATTGTTGGTATTGCCAGATATCCTGTAATACACATCGTTGCATCAATCACATCTTTTATAATACAAATCCACGCAAGTCTTCATCTCAAAACAAAAATAATACACACATTCAATTATAAAATTATTGTTATTATACAAATCATTCAACTCAATTAGTAGCCAAATTTCTAGTGAATATGGGTTCTTAATAAAAAAATGTTAAAGAAATAAAGTATTTCTTAAATGCTACTTCTAATAAATGCGAATTCTCAACCAAAATATCGAAGAAATAACGTGCTTCTTAACAATTATCGAAATTTATTTATTTATATGTAATAGTGTATTGAATATGATTCTAGTGAATGTGGGTTCTTAATAAAAGAAATTGTTAAAGAAATAAAGTATTTCTTAAATGCTACTTCTAATAAATAAATCCTCAACCAAAATATCGAAGAAATAACGTGCTTCTTAAGAATTATCAAAATTTATTTATTTATATGTAATGGTGTATTGAATATGTATATTTATACATATTAATAGTGCATTGAATATGAACACTTATACATATTTGTTTAAATTTGGGTTCGATGTTCATTTAGAGGTAGAGAAGAAATTGGGTGTATACAACTCTGACATTTTACATATTTTTTGTTGGATTATATTATCATATCAGTAATTTAATGTTGTTGTTGAAGTATTTTATTTAGGAGAAACCTTTATTTGTAAGAAACTATAAAAAAAAACTTATATCTAATATCTATTTTTCATTTCTCTATTTTCTCATAAATTCTCTTCGTTGCTTTTGAATATTGATATTATTATATATATGAATTTCAAATACATTGTGGAAGGACATAATTTAGGCAACATGGGAGTGTGCCAGCAGGAAAAAAATGGATTAAATATAATTTTGATGGTGCCTTTAAAGAAAATCTAGCAAAGCAGGGCCAAAGGTGTTTTGAAAGAATAAGGGATATTCCATAACTATATAGTGGTATAAATATATAGATAACAATACAAATAATCAAACACAATTGGATGCTTTCATTTTAGGCATCACATAAACTTTGAAAAAAAAAAATCGAGGAATTTTTTTTTTTCACAAAAATCATTTTGCGAGTTAGAACATATCAAGAGGGATAAATCCATAAAATGGAAGAAATTCATGTGGATAAATTGGAAAATAACCTTAGAAAAATTGTAAATCGAAATGATGCCATGTCCTAGATAGCCTGAAAGAAGCTTCATCGAGCCTCAGGCCCCCATGAATTGGGTACTTCCCTGAAATGATCCTCCCTCCAATGGAAGGATACCATCTTAGGACAATTTCATAATGGAATGATGGTGCAGTCTCGCTGGCGATTCTCCCAGTTACAACAATAAATGTTCACTAGATTACTTATTCACAAGGAGGCTCATTGCCCATTACTATTGTTTATCTTTGTCCACCTTGTATGCTAAAAAAAGTGAAAGTATGTGCTATTAACATCCCCTCAGTGAAAGCTTCAATGTTTAGTTCCATTACAAGTGGACTGAACCTTGCTAGCAATAAGAAGTCTGAAAAATATCTCATATTCTCTAGACCCACCTTCTCTAATCCCTGTCAATGCACCATATATTGTTTTGCCTATCCCCAACCCGTACCTTTACCATCTACTCACATAAAACCATATAAGGATAGAAAAATGAATATTTTCATCAATTTTAGAAGCTTTCATGCTCAACCTTCCTATTTCCATTCCTGCCAACCTGGTAATGCTCGCAAGTGTTGGTTCCAGAGACTGGTTATAAAGGACTTATGCATGTTAGGGTTTGTAGCACGATAGACACATGGGAATATCAGAGAAGACATTGAGCTATAACTTGTGTTTAATTAAATTAATCTAGATAACTTACTAATTAACTTTTAAATTTCTACCCATCCCATAGATATTGAAAGATCAATTTGCATATATTCTTTAAGATACCTTTGGGTATAGTAACTATGGAATTACAGTAAATTGAAATACTTTCCAAAACGGTTTTAAGGAGGACCAACCTATTTCCACTAGAAAAGAGTATGTTCACCCTAATAAAGATCATGGCTTTCAATTTTATGATAAGCCACCCCCAATCATCTTTTTTGTAACAATCCAGTTTCAGGAGAAAACCAAAGTACTTGATCCCTTCTTTGATCTGAAAAGAAGTTAAGGAAAGATGATGATTAAGCTTCCTACCAGTTGTTAAGACTTATACTTGATTTTTCCAAGTTGAATATCATTCTGGTGGCTTTGCAATATATGTTGAGAACTGTTTTTAGGTTCGAAAGGTCTCTAAGGGATCCATACAAACTACAAAAAATATCGTCAACAAATAGAAAATGAGTAATCATCTCTTTGTCAGTAGCTTCAATCCTCTTAGTGAACCATTCGACGGGGCTTCCTAGAAATTCTACTAAGATCTTTTGCCATTATGAGAAATGGGAAAGGAGAGAGGGTGCATGCGCGTAGGCCTATCAAAGCCTTAAATAATATATAGGGGGACCCATTAATAAGAACTACAAAGGATGTGTTTTGGATACATCCCACGATCCAATTTATTGTAATCAAATTCATCCCCAGTTGTATGAGAACTAAATGCAGGAAGGTCCAGTCCACTCTAGCATTAAAAAAATCTAGTTTAAGGATAATAGCTTTGATATTCTTCTTTTTTATTGAGTGGAGGGTTTCCTGGGTGATAGATAACATGTCATGGATCTCCCTATTTTGCAAGAATCCAAATGGTTCTTCGCCAATTACTTCACTTAGGATAGTTTTTAAACGTTTGGAGATGATCTTGGTAATTATCTTGTAAATGACATTGTAGCATGAAATGGGTCTATAGTCTCTAAAATATGAAACATCTTGTTTTTTTAGGAATGAGACAAAGGAAGGTAGATTTTAGAGACCCGTGAATTTTTCCAACCCTCTTGTATTCCCTTATTTTCAAGACTAAGTCATCCTTTATCAAGTCATAGAAGAATTTGAAAACTTTTACTATAAAATCGTCTGACCCCTGAATTTTTTCCATTCTGCATGGAAAAGAGGGATTATTTTAACTCCAATTCCAACACCAAATCCTCCAGGGATTGATTCATTTCCTCAGTGAAGAATGTAGGTAATTTGTTTACCACTTCCATAATTTCTTGAATCTGCATCTGACACGAGCTTCGAAAATATTTTAAAAAATTTAGCTCCCGCTTCGGATTCTTCTCGAAAGTAGGTGGTTGAATTTCCTTCATCATTCTTTATTTCCAATATTCTGTTAAGGTTTTTTCTGTAGTTTCTGAATTGGTGGAAATACTTTGAGTTGTTATCCCCTAATTTTAACCATAGATCCTTGCTTTTCAACTGCCACTCCAAATATTCTTTCTTTAACAAATCATTTTGGAGATCTACCAGAGTTTTTAACTCCTCTAACTAAGTCAAGCTTAGCAGAGCTTCATATATTATTTTGAAGAGATATGAGAGTTGATCTCAACTTCAGAGGTTTCCTCCTGCTTTTTAGCTTTCTAGTTAGGCATCCATTGTTTTGTGGCTGTCGTAATTCACTTTATATTTTTTGCAAATTGTATCATCGGGGGTTCAGGAATTAGAGGGGAAAGATGAACCCAAGAGGAGGTTACCATATTTTTGTATTCTTCTTATTCCAGCCATACATGTCTTACTTTTAAGGGAGATGGAGGGGAGTCAGTGTTGGATTTCAACTAAAACGAAATTGGGTGATGGTCCATCAACCCCCCTTCTTCCACCTTACATTGAAAATAGAACCCCTTCTCTAACAACACCTTTGAGATCAAAAATCTATATAATCACTTCGTAACATTTTCCTAACTTGCTCTAAAGTTCCACCAAGTCGGGGAGAGTTTTACCAATTCTAATTACACCAGGTGAAGGTTCTCAAATAAAGAGAGAGAAAACCCTCTCTACCGATCCTCTCTTGGTTTACAACCCCATATCTCTTTTGGAGCTAGGGTAAAGTTGAGATATCCACCTACCACTATGAAGGGGTCATTAAAGACACCTACAGATTTCAAATCTTCCCAAAAAGGGACCCTTTTAGAATAAGGTACGTAGATGTTTACTATGGTGAAAGAAAAATCAAAATATTTGTGTTTAAGACTGACAAAAATTCAAGACCAAACAAAAGAAGAACAAAGGGCCTTGAATATGGGGCTCCATCTAGTGATTAATCCTCCCGACATTCCTTAGGCATATACAACGTTGAATGACCAATTCCTAAGCCAAGGTTCCACAATATCCCTCATGTTTTCTCTTGTACACATTTTCTCTTGAAGCATGATTATATCAGGCTTGAGGCTTAGGATCATCCTCTTGAGGGAAATTGTTTTTTGAGGGCCCCCAATCCCTCTTACATTAAAAGAGAGAATTAACATCTAGGATTATTGGGTATGGCTCTCCCTTCTCTAAGGGCCCTTGAGATGGTTTCTTGCGTTCCTTTACGGATTTTGGCCGCAACCTCTTCTTGGGATTTGGACATATGAGATTTTCTTCCTTGTTGAGAGACTTGTTAAGTTTTTACTTTTTTTTAATATGTTATTTCCAAATTACATGAGAATTCAATGTATTTCCAAAACAACAACATAGAGAGGATCATTGAAAGAAACACAATCACAAGGTATGCAAAATTTTATCTTTGGAAACCCTCATGGGGGGTAAAAACTAGAAAAAACTTCCTCAATAATAGATTGTCAATACAATGCCAAGACTAAGACCAAAACCCCAAGAATAAACCAAGACTGAGCATGCCCCTCTCTTCTCCTTCCTCCTACAACTACAACTGATATGCGCACTAGATGAGTGAGAGTGTGTGTGTTCAGGTGAGGCACCATCCTCACATATAAATACAAGTTGAGGAGGCACTAGGGTTATGTCTCTTCACTTGGTGGGGTTGACTTCTCCTAGAACTAGTTAAAACCACTTTATAATTACTAGGGGATGACTTTACAAATACCACTATACAAATGTAGTTTGACCAATCCACAAAAGGGGATTTGATCCTATACAAAACCCAACTTGATCAATCCGCAAAAGGGTATTTGATATATTAAATAATAACTCAAATATAATTAGAATAATCTTCAAAGTTACAATATTTCAACACTGCTCTTTAACGAGAGGAGTATTCTATTGACATGACCCATTACAACATCATCAATAGAAGGAGAGGGAAACATCATCATCAACATCTGGAACACTAATTGGCACATCTATAAATCATCAGAATTTTTTATCATCATCAATATCATCATCTCTTACATCATGGAGTTTGAGTAATATCATCATCATCATCATAAGAATGAAGCTAAAACATCAACATCAATAGAAAGAAGCTAAAACAACAACAACAACATCATCAACAACACAAAGTTGGAACACCAACATCATCAACATGTGGAAACTGGATGAGGCAGGTGTATCAATCAACAACATTTGTGGTACTCTGACAGACCATCCTTACCGGACCTTCGGGATCTTCTAAGGAATCATAATATTCCCTAGGATATAAAATCCTAATGGAGCTACCACTACTGACCACAAATGGAATATACATGCACATGTACCCTGATAGACTTTCCTTATCGAAACTTTGGGATCTTCCCAAGGATGCTCAATCCCCTAGAATATAAATATTAACGGAGCTAGCTGTTGTTGGTGAGGATACCATAGTATCATCAACATCACTCCCCATTTCGAGGGAGGTACTTTAGACCAACACTAATCTTGTCTCTAAAGTACTCAAACTTCACACAAGACATAGGCTTGGTCAACACATCTGCAACTTGCTCATCTATGACAACATATTGTAGCTTTACAGCTCCCCTCTACACCATATCATGAATGTAGTGATATTGGATCTCTATGTTCTTCGACTTATCATGGAACAATGAGTTATATTTCATCTTTATACAACTCTAGTTATCACATAGAATCATGATAGCTTCCATCTCCAGATCGAACAAACCTGCCAACAACTTCTTAATCCATATGGATTCACAACTGGTGGAACATGCTGCAATGTACTCCGCTTCTATCATGATGAGAGAAATATTGGATTTCTTCCTACTTTACCATGAAGTCATGGCTGAACCCAAACTGAAACAACATCCTAAACTTTTTTTTCTATCTGAAGCACTTCCAACCCAATTTGAATCAGTATAACCATATAGTTTGAAGTCATGATCTCTAGTATAATAAAGACCATAATCCAACATACCCTTAAGGTATCTCATCACATGCTTTGCAGCTACAAGGTGAACATGTCTCAACTACACCAAATACTGACTCAAGGTGTTCAAAGTAAAGCATATATCTATCTTGGTATTCATCAAATACATCAATGATCCAATAATATGTTTGTATAGAGTAGCACCAACCAACTCTGACGAAGTATCAACCAAGAGCTTCAAATTTGTTTCCATGGGTGCGTTCATGGCTTTACATTCAAACATGTCAAATATCTTCAATATTTCAACTGCATACTTCCCTTGGTTAAGGAAGATCTTCTCTGGGCTCTGCCAAACTTCAATACCTAAGAAATAATGCATCGGCCCTAGGTTTTTCATCTCAAACTCTACAATGAGCTTCTTCTTACAATCTGCGATAATATTTTCTTCTCTTGCTAAGAATAAATCATTCACATATAGTAGAAATATAACTGGCTCATCATTCATAACCTTTAAGTATAGGTTAGGATCAAATGTAATCTTTGTAAATCCCAAGCTCGTTGGGAAACTATCAATTCTACCATACCAAGCACTAGGAGCTTGCTTCAACCCATACAAGGATTTCTTCAACCTGCAAACATGAGTCTTTCTATATTCAACTTCAAATACTTGTTTTTGTTCTAAATACACTTCTTCTTCAATAACACCATTTAAGAAATTTGTCTTTATATTCATTGGGTGTAACTTCCACTTCATTTTGGCTGTAAGAGATATGATGGTTCTAATAGAAGTGTATCTCGCTAAAGGAGCAAATGTTTCTTCATAGTCAATACCCTCCTTTTGAGAAAATCCACGAACCACAATTCTTGTCTTATGTTTTTCAATACTTTCATCTAATGCATGTTTTATTTTGTATATCCACTTTGAAGATACCACATATTTGTTCTTTGGTATGGGAACTACTTCCCATACATCATTATTTATAATGGACTCGTATTCTTCTGTCATGGAGTCCATCCATTCTTTATTTTGAACGACTTCCTCAAATCAAGTAGGTTCCTTATCTACGAGATCACACATCAAGGCCATATAGCTGGAGAATGGCTTAGGCTTCTTTCTTTGTCTCATGGTTCCTTCTGGGGCACCATATTTCTCTACATCTTTAATAATTTCTTTCACCCAAGTTGGATTTATCTTGTGAGAGATCATCATACGGGTAGGTTCTTGAGATTCTATCATTTCATGATCTTCTGGAATCTCATCATCAGGGATAACTGCAACTTCCTTTATAGGTTATGCAACTCTGGGAGCTACAAATTCTTCTTCATATACTTCTTCAAGCTGGAATCTCCTTAATCTTTTGATTGTTTCATCTTCATCAAAGGTTACATCTCTGTTGATCTCAATATGATGGTAACCTGGTATGTAAATTTTGAAGGCCTTAGAGACCTCACAATATCCAACAAATATTCCCTTGTTTCTTGAAGGATCCAACTTAGTTATATTTTCTTTTGGAATGTGTACAAATACTATAAAACCAAATATTTTGAGATGGATTACTTTTGGATTCTTTCTGGTGAAAATTTATTCTGAAGTTTTAAAACCAAGTGCACTATGGGATAATTTGTTTTGGACATATACTAATTTTCTTGTTGCTTCAGCCCATAAGTGCATTGGAAGATCTTGATAGTGAATCATAGTCTTTATTTCTTCCATAATCGTTATATTATTTATTTCTACTACACCATTTTGTTGAGGATTATAGGGAGTGGTGAGATCCCTTTTAATCATGGCATCTCTGTAAAATATTCAAAATTCATTTGAAGTGTACTCTCCTCCTTTGTCTGACCTGAGTATCTTGTTTTTCCTTTCAGGGAGGTTTTCTACTAACTCTTTGAATTCCTTGAACTTTCCAAGTACTTAATCTTTTTACTTCAATAAATAAACCCAAGTCTTACGAGAGTAATCATCAATAAAGGATACATAGTATACATACCCGCTTAGAGAGGTTGATGGCATTGTATTGCATACATATGAGTGGATAAGTTCTAGAATTCCTTTTGCTTTACTGTTGCTCTTTGGAAAAAGATTCTATATGTTCTTTCCTTGTCAACATCGCTTGCATACACCTTCATGATCAACCTTTAGTTCTAGTAAACCTATAACTACCTTGCTTACATATGGTAAGTCTTTGTAGTTGATGTGATCTAATCTTCTATGACAAAGTTCACAAGGACTTTCAGTACAGTGAGTCAAGTCTACATCTGAGTGATCTTTTAACTTGTACAAACCACCTTCTTTTGTTCCAATAACAACTGCATATTCTATATTTTTTCCATTAGACCACATAGAACTTCACCATCTATGAATGTAACCTTGAAACCTTTCTTATCTAGGGCTGAGATAGAAAGTAAGTTTTTTTTCAAACCTAGTACATAGAGTAAACCCTTCATTCACATCGGAGTTCTTGAATCAAGTTTGTGGGTGGATTATCCCATTCATTTGATAGGGTATTGATAATCATCTCCAAGTGAAACTTTCTGGGGGAAGACCTTTTCTATAAGGCTAGAGAGAATTTATTTATGACCTTTCATGTGCTTAGAGGCACCACTATCTATGAGCCAAGTATCCTCTCTAGGTGTCATAGATCCTGAGAGAACGGAAAACAAAACATAATCTTCAATCTCTTCTTTAGTTAATTTCTTGGGTGGCTCATCATATTTAGTTGCATGGGCATGATGTATTCTATTGTTTCTCCTCTTGTATTCTTCCCTTTTGGTAGGATATTTCTTAGCAATGTGTCCCATCTTATCACAATGATAACATTGATAAGAGGATAATATTTTCCCTTTGTTTGACTATTATGATATTTTTGGAATCACTTTGGAGAGTGAGATTATTTATGAAAGCGGGTCTCCTTTTGAAAATGATATTTTTTCTTTCCACCTTTATCATGAGCAGCTAGGGATTGATCTTCATCTCTTAATAGGACGAATTCTCGGTTGGCCACTATTGCTTCTTCTTGAACACATTCTTCCCATAAACTGTCAAATTTGAGTTTCTCTTTTATTGCAAAAATAGCTTGGATGAAGGCATCCTAAGGTCTTGTGAGACCATTAAGAGTTGTCATTATGAGTTCATATTCATCTAATTTGTCTCCAATTTCCTCTAATTATTTCTTGAATTAAGAAACCCTAGAGAAATAGTCTTGAATTGTTTCTCCATTTTGCATCTTTGTATTCTTGAGTTGGGTTCTCAAGTTCATCTTCTGGTTTATGTTATTTCCTTCATACATTCTATTTAGGTCATCAAACATATCTTTTGGAGTATTCTTAGAAGACACTTGAGGGATCAAGTGGTCTTGAATAGAGTCTGCAATTATCTTTTTATCCTTAATGACATCCTTCTTATACTTCTCTTCGGATGCATCTTCTTTGGGTTCCGATACATTTTCTTTTATGAATTTTGCAAGGTCATTATCTTCAACAATGATTCTTATTTTACACTTCCAAGCATGGAAATTTTGCACACCTTCTAACTTGTCAACAAGCTTGGTGCTTGCAGACATCTTGACCTAGAGCTAAGAAAATGACTAGAAAATGAAAATGATCAAAAATTGAAACTGAGCTTACCAAGTGATGTGTTGGGCTAAGACGATTTTGTTGGAGCTGACTGTTTCAAAAAATCCCAATTTTTATCCCTTGAAACTTGACCCGCACAATTCTAGACTCATACTTCTAGTTTTCTAGTTTTTTGGTACCAATCAAAACTAGGGTTTGACTTTTCGAACAATATTCCCACTGAAAAAGTTCGCTCAAGATGCTAAAAGATGGACTAGGGAAGGGCACACTTACCAAGATAGTTTTTGGTAAAAAATTCCTCTTCAGTAAAAAGCCCTAATTTTCTTGTACGACAACAATGACGTCTAGATACCCAATGAAAGATTCTCTATTCAGTCAAGCTCTGATACCATGTTAAATTTTTATTATTGTTATTAGGTTATTTCCAAATTACATGAGAAGTCAATGCATTTCCAAAACAACAACAAAAAGAGGATCAATGAAAGAAACACAATCACAAGGTACACAACATTTTATCCTGGGAAACCCTCATGGGGGAGAAAACCTAGCCAAAAATTCCTCAATAATAGATTGCCAATACAATACCAAGACTAAGAACAAAACACCAAGAATAAACCAAGACTGAGCATGCGCCTCTCTTCTCCTTCCTCCTGCAACTACAAATGCCTTCAAGATATGTGCACTAGATGAGTGAGAGTGTGTGTGTTCAAGTGAGGCACCATGCTCACATATAAATACAAGATGAGGAGGCACTAGGGTTATGTCTCTTCACTTGGTGGGGCCGAATTCTCCTATAAGTGGTTAAAACCACTTTATAATTACTAGGGGCCGACTTTACAAATACCACTATAAAAATGTAGCTTGACCAATCCACAAAAGGGGATTTGATCTTACACAATACCCGACTTGATCAATCTGTAAAAGGAGATTTGATCTATTAAATAATAACTCAAATATAATTAGAATATTCTTTGAAGTTACAATATTTCAACAAGACCTTAGGGATATCTAGGGATATAGCTCATTTAGAGGGGATTATCTCCTTCAGATGATCCTTTGACTGTAGAGCATAGATGTAAATAAGGGGAGAGGGGGTAACTTGGGATGAGGGAGAGGGGGAGTGAATATTTGAGGGAAGAGGTATCGGGGGACAGAGCCAGAGAGGGGAGGGGAATTGGGGAGGACAATTATCAAGGGAGGAAAGAAGAACATGAGAGGGGGAAAGGAGAGGCCCCGAGGGAGGAACCTGATTATATTAGACATGAGGAGGAGACTAGAGGGAAGAGTCACTCTAGAAGGGGGGAAACCTTCTGACGAAGGGGGGGAGAGAAGGGGAAGGAGGAGAAGGATATACAACCATTTCTGACAAGGGAGTCAGAGGTAAATCAAGCTCAAAGACCATAACAGGATCAAGAACCAGGGGAGAAAGAACCATACCTTTTCCCTGAGAATGTTTAGCCAATTCTCCAAGAGATTTACTTAACGAGACCACCACATACAGGCATAAAATCACCTCCTGTGATATACCATCAACAAATACTTCCTCCATAACACCGCATCTTCCCGTTATGTATTTTGACTTCCAAACCTTTGGGGGACTTTGAAATAGAGGAGCTAGTTGATTACACTGAGCACAAATATGTCCAATTTCGTGACACCCAGGGCATCTAAAGGGTAAGTTCCAATAGTCAATATTTTGTTCCCAGACTTTATCATTGTATACAACGTTGAGATTACCAATAAGACCACCCTATACATCCTCCTTGATCTGGACCCATGCCCAGCATCGATCTTTTCTAAAGTCCCAATTCAATTTGAGTATGACGAAGGAACCAATTTTATTGTCAATGGACTCTAGAGATTCTCTAGACCAAAAGGCCAAGGGTAATCGACGAAGGATAGCCCATACTCTCATGAGGGAAATTGGTTCTCTAGTCGAGTCAAAATCCACTTACCAAGGCTTAAGGGAGAGAACAAAAAGCCCCCACATCCATTTTTTCTGTAATATTGATGAGCACTCCTCCTATGTACGAAAGAGGAAGGAAAACTATCCCCTAGTCAACACATGTGCTTTGGGAATATACCCTAGCAATGGTTTCCATTGTTAATCCATCCAACCATGTAGAGCCTTATCCACAACAGATTTACCAGTAAACCGACATACTAAGGTCCTGCCCATGAGTTGAGTTACCTCCGCAATGGATATGTCTTATCCCAACATCATATTAACAACACCACTTTTTCCTCGAATACACCTGGAGCTTATCTTAGGTCTAGACTCCTTTGCACCAGGGATCTCTCCCTTATCCTTCATCTGCCTCGACAATCTCTGATATTTTTCCTTTTTTTCCAGGCCTGTATGCAAGGGACTAAAAGGCTACAAAATCCTCAAAGAAGAAGAAGGCATGGGAGATATTTTACAATATTCTCTAGGAAAGGGTTCATCGAAAATATGACTAGGGAAGATGGAGGGACATGCATTAATGCTTGGATCTTCAACACGAAAAACATCCTTCTTCACTCGCATAAGGTGATCTTCGAAGTCACCAAAAGAGGTCATAGAACCAGAGAAGGGAGAGGAAAAGGACCAATTCACAAACTCTTCTGTGAAAGGGAGGCCTTGGCACGTGGAGGAGAGAGATCGTAATCCACCTCATCTTCCTCCGCAAAATATTTATGGCCTAACAGGTACAACAAATAGCTTTGTAAGGTATGTGGAGACTCCCGAGGCGAGGCCATATAACACACTAGAGACAGGTGGAAGTTGAACAAAAAAGGGGATGGGAATCCAAAAGGGATACACGAAAAAAAGAAGGATCAGAGTGGGAGGGGGGGTGGGGTGGGGGTGGCCTATTGGGAAACCTCCATGCATGAGAAAAAACACTCGAGACTACCGAACGTAGACCCAAAAAACTTCCATCCAGATCCATTTGTATGCTTCTTATTTAACACTCAGGATTCATTATTATGTTGCTATATGTTATCATTCTAGGAGTGCCATTTTTCCCCCTTCTTTCGTAAGCATATGTATTTTAGATGATGCATATACTATTGAGTTGGACTTGAACTAAAAATATCACTTCTTGAATGCAATGAATATACCAATATTCTTGAGAGTGAAGGGGTCAATTTGATCTTAAGATATATTGTCAGTCTAAATAATTTTATTCTCAATCATTTTCTCAGATGAAAGAAAAAATATATCCCTATTAAAAAAAAACATAATCCATTTTAGTCAAGCCAACAATTGCCCCTATATTAAACCTATATTATAAATGGAGAGTTATGAATGGTTCTATATTTCCTTATAACCAACCTCAACATTAATGAACTTTCCCTTTATAGCTTATAATAACCTTCATGATATTCTTGTTTTTTCTATTATAATATGATATATTTCTCTATCATTGTTCTTTGATTCTTTTAAAATTAATATGGTTTATGAAGTAATTTTGGATTTATTAAATATTGTGAAAGTCAATCTGGATTTATTAAATAGGGTAAGGAATCCAATAGCATTAAGAAAAATTAAATTAAGTGAAATGTAAAATTACAACTTTTTAAAAGATGTAAAATTGAAGTCATTTATTATTATATTATATTGAATTAAAAAAAAAAAAACTTTCTTTTAAATATGCATTTTATCTATTTTTTAAATGTACTAATAAATTTTAAACATTGAACTTAAATGTTCTAAAATTTTCCAGAAAATTCAATTTGAATTACCAGATTTAATTCAAAGATGTATTATGGGAGAAATGAAAGGACCATTGTTAATAATCAGAAGCAAAATGGTCAATCTTTCAAAACAAAAATGAATAATGCTATGTTGAAGATATAATTACTACAACTACATTAAATCATTTCCTAGCCATGACCCTGTCTGACAATGTGTGTTGTCACTTCAATGTAAATATCATTGAAAATTTTATAATTTTTTTTATAAAGAAAATCAAGTTTAATAGTTGAAAAATAGCTAGTCCCTTCCTTAGGATTATGTTTACATTTTGTTTAATTAATTGATAAAAAAATAAAAGTTTTTTAACTATTTATTGTTTAACTACATTTACTCTCCATGTTTACTGTTATTTTAAGTTTCACCAAAAGGTCAATTTCAATTTTCTCAATAGTTTTAAATTTGAAGTTTGTTCAACCATTCAAGTGATCTGGATTTATGAGTGGAATGAAAGGAATAACAGAATAAATACAATAAAAAAAAGAGATAGGAACAACAACAATAGATATCCAGTGAACAATAACTTCTATTGAATAAATGAAATGGGATGAAACTGTAAAACTGCAGAGCTAGAAATAATTTGCTCGAATGGTGGTAGTTATCTTCGAGAAGAGATATGGCTTGCTACATGCATTCGTCTGAGAAAAATGATTTCAATGAGGCTCCAAAGGCCTTTTTAACATTACTCATGAATTCCAAAACCCTAGACATCCAAAAACCTAACCCTAGGAGATGAAACACGAAAATTTATGTGGGCCCCTATAGGTAAGTTGGTACCTCAACTTCCCAGGGTCATAAATTTTATATACGACCTCCATTTTAGGCGTGTTATAGTCCATTGGGAAGGTCTTTTAAAGAAATACACAGTATGTCATCAAACTTTGTCTTTGTCTATATTTTGACTGTGGCACACCCAAAAAACATTATTTAGGTCCCTAAAACGGCCTTGGAAGTACAAAAAGATGTGCTGACATGAAAACTTCCAAAATAATCCAGTTGGATTAGGTGGGAGGCCACCAATATCCACCTATAAATTGTGTAGGGCTTCAGACAACCCCATAAGTGTAGAACCCACAATTATAAAGGATAATAGAAGAACATGTCAAACTAAAAACTGACAAGAGGAACTAGATGGAATAGGTGGGTGGCCACCAATATCCACCTGGATCAGTCCTCCCACCTTAGGAAGCAATGGTGTCCATTACGTTGAGTTCCCCCATCATGTGAGGAAACTTCTGTTGAAATTGGCCTAGGGTGAGCCATGTTCCTTGGTGTAGGAGTTTCCCTGCGTTGACAACCTGATAAAGTTGGATCCTCTGTTGGCGAGCGCCCTTGACCTGTGTGTCCATTATCTGATTAGTGGAGGCTTGTTCCATGCAGTCAGGTTTGAGTTGCATTGGTGTCAACTTATTGGCAATCTATGAGGTGTCCAATAATCGTGAAAAATATGGTCGATGGAAGTCCACATTGAACATGGGCTGCAAGCCAAGAAAGGGTGGAGTGTTGAGCTCAAAATAATTGCTACTCACAGCCTTAGTGATAGTGTAAGGCCCATAGCGAAGTGGGTGGAGCTTCTGATGGGGCTCTGTAAGGCGCTCTTTCTGCAAATGTAGCCAGACCTTATCTCCCACCTAAAATTGGTGCGGTACCCAATGTTGATAATGGTGCTACTTGTACTTCACATTGGCTTTCTGCAAAATCTCATGGCCCTGTTGGTGGGTGTGATGAATCCACTCGATGAATTTGGTGGATTTTTTGGCCTCTGAGTGAACATGGGAATATTCTAACTTGTGTGGTTGCAAGAGGTAGTGCAACATCAATGGGACCCAAGAGTTGGAATCCCAGCCGTACTTGAAATGGGATATCATCAATGGCACTATGGAGAGCCTTGTTGTAACTGTGTTGAACATAGGGGAGACTCTCATCCCATGTATGAAAATGATTAGAGTTGTACATGAGTATGATGGGCACAATCATCCGATTGATGACCTCTATTTGGCCATCGGTTTGGGGGTGAAAAGCATTGGATTTAGTGAGCTTTATGTCCAACAGTCACTAGAGACTCGGCCAAAATTTCTTGAAGAACCTGTTGTCCTGATATAAGGTGATGGTTTTTGGTATCCAAAAATTGACCCACACCCCTTCGAAGAAGATCTTGGCAATATCTTCCCATGTGATGTTATTCTTCCAGGATGTGATAATGGAAATCTTCAAAACTGATCCAGCACCACAAATACACAATCATTGTCGTGTTTGGTGGATGGAAGGCCAAACATGTAATCCATCGAGATGGATTCCCAAGGCCTCTCTTGAGTAGGAAGAGGGGTATATAATCCTTGCTTCTTGATGGTTGTCTTTTCTACAGAACAAGCAGTGTAATATCTGATATACTTGTTGACGTCTTGTCGTAGTTTGGGCCAATAAAATTGTTTATGTAGAAAAAAAACAATTTTCTCCATGCCAAAATGTCCTTCCATCCAACTGTAGTGAGCCTCCCAAATAATCTTTGCACACTCTCTTATGGGAACACATAGATGGCCCAGATGGCATAACAATCCATATTGGATGTGAAAATTAGTGACAGTCGCTCTTGTACCCAAGATTTGATAGGTGGTGGCGAAGTCTGAGTCATGCTGATAAGGTTGGGGCCACTCAGATGCATCATGCCCATAGGAATGGAGTATTATGGTGAGTGAAACAATAGGAGGGGAATGAGGAAATCAATGAAACGATTTGTGCTCCCTATTTTATACTTATTGTTGATATGGAACTGTTGTAGATATGTGTACCACTTTTGATGGCAGTTGTTTTGCAATTTCCCCTCTGTTTGTATGAACTGCAGAGGTTTTTGATCATTCTGGATGATTGTATCCTTTCCTAGAATGTGATGTTTCCATTGACGATAGGCTTGCACAATGGAATACATTTCTTTGTCATAGGTGGGCTATTTCTTGATAGTATCTGAGGGTATCTAACTATGGTATGCTATTGGTTTCCCATGCTAGGTGAGAATTGCGCTGACAACATAGTCGGATGCATCAATCTCAATCTTGAACAGTTGTTGTAGATCAGGTAAGGAGAGTACTAGAGCTAATCACAAGCGATACTTCATATCCTCAAATGCCCGTTGTTGTGCCTGCCCCCATGTGAAATTTTTCCTGCCACTGCCCTTGGTTACTTGGCTGAGGGCCCATGAAATATGGGAGGAGACCAACACAAACCTCTGGTAGAAGTTGGCAAGTCCCAAGAAGCTCTGAATCTCGGTTAGTGTTGTTGGGGCTGGCCAGTCATGAATGAATTGGATCTTAGCTGGATCCACATGTACCCCATGCTCATAAACAATGTATCTTAAGTATTGGACCATGTTCATGCCAAAGGATCATTTTTCCAAGTTGGCATATAACTTGTGTTGTCGTAGAGTGCCCAAAACCCATTGAATATGTTGCATGTGCTCCTCCCAAGTTTTTTTGAAGATGAGGATGTCATTGAGATATACCACCACAAAATATTTGGTGAAGGGTCTCAATACATCATCCATTAACCTCATGAAAGTTGTTGGTTCATTTGTTAATCCAAAGGGCATGACCAACCATTCGAAGAGACCTTATTTAGATTTCAAATATGTCTTCCCTACATCAATTGGTTCGATGGTAACCTGGTGGTAGCCATACTTTAGGTCAATCTTGTTGAATAAATTTGCCCCCTTGAGTTGGTCAAGAAGGTCATCAATTCGGGGAATTGGGTACTGGTCCTGACTATGATTTTGTTTAGTGATTTGTAATCAATACAAATCCTCTAGGACCCGTCTTTATTCTGCACCAACACAATCAATGCATAGTATCTAGGACCCATGCTCTGTAATCAATACAGATCCACCAGGACCCGTCCTTCTTTTGAAGAAAATTTTGGATGTAGCACTTGATTTTGTCATTCTCCATCAATGAGTGACAATAGACTGGTCCATTAGGCAACATAGCACTGGGGGTTAGATCAATTGGATGTTTGAATTGGCAGTGTGTTGGTACCCCAGTGGGTGAGGAGAATATGTCTTTGTACTCTTCCACGATCCCATTCACTTGCTTCTGCTATAAAGAGAGGCTTTGTGTGGAGGTCACGAATGTGGCAGTGACCTTCTGCTCTCTATGAAAAGGGATCACAAAGAAGACAAACTTCTCGGTGTATGAAATGAACTTACTGCATTTCTTAGTAGAGATTAAATAAGTAGTGGTAGGTGATGCTACCTCTAGTATCTTGTACAATTGTCTACCCAAAGTAATAATAACACTACGATGTCTAGATTCATACACAACATGTCACTTCCACAAATATGGTTGGACCAAAAGAACAACACAAACTTCAAGGGGGGAAATATCACACAATACATCGTCTTTGAAGGGATTGACATTGTAGGGCAGACAACACTATGGGCTAACGCGAAGATCTTGTCCTTGGCGAAGCCAGCCAATGGTGTAGGGTTGCGGGTGTGGTGTTATCAGTAGGTCCAACCGCTTGATGGCCTATACTAAAATCAGGTTGTTATGTCTATCGCTATCGACAATTTAATGCAGCGAAGTTCCTTTTACCCACATTTGTGAGTGAAAGAGGCATTCCCCTTCCTCTAGTTCTTCTAGTTCGCTTGGTTGGACTTTGGTGGTAGTGATAGTATCATTGGGTTAAACATCGATGATCGGCTTCCCACTCTCTAGATTTGATTCAGAGTCATATTCTACCTCTAACTCGGGAGCTTTCATCTTGACCACCAGTGACTACTTGGAGTGACATTCTTCGATGTTGTGCCAAGGGATTTTATGGTATTCAGACCATTTTCCCATGTCCTTCTTCGTCTTCTCATTACCATTCTTGGGTTTCATCTTGGACTGGTTGTCCTGAGAGAGACCATCTTTTCTCTGTCCCTTTTTTTGTGGGTTGGGGCCGCCTTTTCCATACTTCAGCTGTGAGGATTTTGCAGATCCAAAATCT
This sequence comes from Picea engelmannii, assembly GCA_009831015.1. Classification (NCBI taxonomy): domain Eukaryota; kingdom Viridiplantae; phylum Streptophyta; class Pinopsida; order Pinales; family Pinaceae; genus Picea; species Picea engelmannii. Next base: position 467,861 of record ML786087.1, on the reverse strand, counting down.
CGCCTCTTCTACTTAAATTTATGCTCGATATTGATAGCATATATATAACCCGCACCTAATGATGTGACCTCCAGAAACTCCATTTTTTTCAGAATGTATCTATGCATACAACCACATTATTTGAGCACCATATGTCATTCATATCCTTTGATACCCAATTTGGTGCACAGGGTATGGAAAATATTGGTGAAATATGGTACTATATGGTCCCTTTCCTGAAGCAGCATGGTCCATCTTGTGTACTTGTCCTTCTAGCTTCCAACATGGTAGTATTATTATTTAATGGCATCCCTGAAGGAATCCCATGTGGGGTCAACCACAAATATTGCATATTACTCTATGGCCCTTTGCTTAGAGTAAGTTTGCCACCATTCCTTAACATGGGGGATGACCTTGAGGAGTGCAAAAGTAATCTTTTCCCTGACGGAAAAATTGTGGACCGAAAAATACCCTTTGAGCAGATTCAACCATTTATCTACAACATCTGCATCTATCAGTCCTTCAAATAATCAAATATATAAATTTACTTGTACCTTGAAGGGGGTTGCATGGCTGCTTGATGAAGATGCGTCGCCTGTGGGAATTCGTCGAAGGATCTTTGCAAAGTTGTCCATCATTTCATTCCTTTGTGACACAAGGGCTTCCTCAAGAAACATTTTAAGAGGATCTCCTGCTCCATCATCTTTCTTTTCCTCCCCCATGGGTATTTTTTGGGCTCAGTGTGTCCAACATTGCAAAGGATCGACTGGTTTGAGTCCCAACTTCTTGTACCCAGATCTTGTAGGTGACATGCACAAAGAAAAAAAAATGAAGAGCATACCACTCTGATACCACTGATCTATATTTATGAGCGAAAACAAATGAATAAAAGACTGAATACAATAACAAAGAGATATGAACAAAAACAACAGATAATGAGTAAACAATAACTTCTATTGAATAAATGAAATAGGTTGAATGCTAGTGAGAACAATTAGTGTGCATGTTTCTCTATGTGATCTGAATGCTAGTGAGAACAACTAGTGTGCATATTTTTGGGTTATCACCACTGATTAAGTTTGTAACAAAAAGATAATGTTGCTTCCCTTCAGGGAAAATTTTAGGGCCTAAAGTTTCCATGCTTTTTCCCAAAAAATTATTTTCCATTCTAAAAATTATTCACCCAAATTCTATAGGAAAAAATTATTTTACCTTAAAAATTGCCAAAATTTTATAAGTGTCAAGTTGGGAACATGCAAATATAATTGGGGGAATTTAGTTCATTTGACCGATATTCCCATTATCATTCACACCTCACTACCTCCATGCTATTGTCATGTGTACCTTCACATTTCTAGTACCCATACCTATACCTTTACCTATACCAAGACCATGGTTAGATTTGGAGGTGGACGAAAAAGGCGGGTTTTCAAGCCCATAGGACATTGAAGAAGTGGGTTATCATGCTCATAGTACATTGAAGAAGCGGGTTGTTAGGAATGCAAGCATTCTCTCCAGGTGAGAGAACTGCTGGAAATTGATTCCCAAGATGTGAAGGTGCAACTACAGGTCTTTGAGACTTCCTCTCTAGCCTGTTGTTGAAGCCCCAGAAGGGAAGTGGGGTAGCCGGAGGATTTTTGAGCAGAGAAGGGGTACACTTCCTAGGGTGGGACATGCATGTGGGGAATGAGGTATTGTAGGTTGTTAGTTTGAGTTGGCACCTTTTTCTGAGTTAATATGTTTTTAAAGAGACATTAGACTGGTTAGAAATCATTTATCTAGGTGGAGTTTTATCCCCATATCAAGGGTGAGAAACTGCTAAGGTTTTATGAGTGGTGTGGTCTAATGCTGGGAGGAACGTGGAAGGTCTACATGCAATTGTTGTTCTTTTTACTAAAGATAAGTGTCTGTTGTGTGTTAATTTATGTGTTATGTTAATATTTATTCATTTATTCTTATGAGTTTTCTGTATATGTTGTATTTGTATATAGTTTTTATTATTTTGTATTAATTTGTGCACTTGCAGAGAAATTTAGCTAATTAAAAGGTATCATAGTTCGAAATTTCATGTGGCATTTCCTAGCAGGAAATTGGGGATTCTACAATGTGGTATCAGAGCTCCAATTTGGCATTTATCCTATAAGGGCCGATTAATAGAGCGCATAACTTAAAATGCAGGCTATGCAGGGAAACTGTTTGACAGAATGTCAAAAGATGTCTGGAAACTATTCAATAAAATTATTCCAATGAAATTAAAGGAATTAAGTGTAAGAAAATTTAGTCTCTAATTGAGAAGATTTGGGCTTGTAGATGACAAAAAGTTGAAGTTACGGAAAAGCCATGGGGCCCATGAAAAGATTGAGGTGAAATTGGGCAAAAGCCCCAATTTCATAGAGTAATTCAAGACGATTTCAACATGCAAGAGGAAATTTTGAAGATTAGGGGAGTTGAATTAATAGGTACATACATCAATTTGGTTGTATTGAGCTTAATTATAATCTCTAATGGAGGCCACAAAAGTAATTGCATAATGCCCATGATAAAAAGCGGGCAAATGTCCCCAATTCTGCGGTGGAAATTCTTGGAGAATTCATGAGTAATGAAAGAAATGAACCAAGAATAAAAATATCCAAATTTTAGTGGCAATCCGAGAAATACAATTATGAATTTTGGTGATTTTTTAAGTAAGAAAAAATAGGAAAAAATTGGATATTTTTCCATACGATTACGTCAGCATGACGTGGAGGCGACATGTCAACTCATGTGGTAGAAGAAACATGTATAGTGCCACAATGGAAGGTACATGTTGGATGGAATGATAGTTAGTAGGTGATGTGGATCCATGTGGCAGGCTAATTTTCATTCCCATGACATCGCAGTAAGATCTTGGAATTTGTCTAAGTGTTAAGACTATCATGGAGCACATAGAGAATCAGTGGTATGGAAAGAGGTATGGTATCCCCACGGACCCACGGTAAGTAATGTAAAATAAAATGAGTCCTAAGGATTGGTTGGGTGGATGGATTCCTAAGATTAAAATAAATATGGGATCACCAGAACCCACAGTGAAATTTTGAAATTTGACTAAGTGTCAAGACGAAAGTGATGAAGCGTAAGAAAATGATCGCGAACCTGTGGTGATATCTCAGAGAAAATTACTAATTAAAGGTGTATAATGGATACGTTGGAACACCTCAATGACTTTTGGAGGAGGTGAAAGTTATAACATGAATTAAATGGACTCATGAGACCACGATAAACTTAAGAAAATATTCTAAGTATGGGACCAAGTTAATGCCAACGGAAATGCGAGAGTGTATTTTGGAGGCCATAGAATTTTGAGGGAATAAATGAATACCTTAGACCCGCGGTGAAATATTTTAATGGAAAATATCTAATTCGAAGATAATGGGATGATGGTTGAGTATTGAAGCTAGGATGCTCGAGCTAACAAAATTCTCTTCCATGTCATGCCATTGATAGTCTTCCTGCTCAAATATGTTGAAGGGGGACACAAGAATTATTCATGAGGATTCATGGATAGTAGAGTCCATGTATTCACTCAAGAATGTATATAAAAACATGATATTAAGAATCCATAAGAAATCATAAATAAATTATTTCTGATAAAATTTTGAGGAATAGAATGTTGTATAAAATGATGGATTTGTTAAATTCTTATAGTCTTACATATCCTGTTTCATACACATTTTGTAGAACCAAAAACATAATTCGACGTAAGCATAATTCAACATGAATATCATTAAATCAATACATGGATGATGCCCAAGGAACTTACAATTATGAATATGAAGGCATAATATTTGGTATGGGCATGGATGTAGTAGTAACAGAATCCAATGGGCATGGAGAAGACGAAAAGGAAGAGAGCATGAACTTGGTAGAGACCATAAAAAGTTTTCAAAATGAAGTCCAAAGTTATAAATTTGATAACGATAATCTTATGAAATCCAAGGAGCAACAAGAAGGCTTTAACATCAAGTTAATGCAGAGCTTGGAAAGAATAGAGAAGAATATGGATAAGGAGGTTGAGTCAAGAAAATCAGGGAGTCATCGGTCTCATGATGAGAGGAGAAGAACCATAAATGTTGGTAGGCATCACCATCACTCCCCAAGGAATTCAACTAGGAGAACACATAGCAGTTCAAGTCCATCCCCATGAAGCATAAGAAGAAGTCTGGGGTGGATGAGCTACAAGGAGAAATTAATAAAATAAAACTACCTACATTTAATGGTGAACACGCGAAGGATGATGATGTTGAGACCTGGCTATTGGGTATGAGAAATTAATTTCTGCTGCACAATTACTCTTCACAGGAAGAAGGAAGAATTCCTATATATCAACTCAAAGGAAAAACATCAACATGGCGGGATCAGTTTGTGCAAGTGCAACAGATTGATGAGAAAAAGGCTAGTTGGAGAGAATTCAAAAGGTATTTTCAAAAGAAGTACTTAACCAAACGATACTATGATAAGAATATGGAGTTATTTGAACCCAAGCTTCAGAGTATGAATATATATGAGTATGAAATGAGGTTCTTAGAGATACTAAAATATATTTATTTCATCAAGGATGAAAAAGTTAAGATCCAAAGATACCTGAGTGGGTTGTCATCGTTTATCAGCGAAAAGATATAGTATGATGATCCCAGGAAACTAGATGAAACCATAAGGAGAGTTAAATTCCTTTATTATCAACATAGAGGAAGACCAAGTTTCCAAAAGGCGTGGGAAGACAAGAAGAAGAGCAAGATGGAATAAAGGAGGAAGGGGACAAAGCCACAATTCTTTTGAAATAATTCTCAGGGACATCCAACTTTTAAGGAATCCAATATGGCTGATACAATGGGGAAAATACCAAGGTAACCACCTATTCAATGTTCGGGTTGTGGGGGAGATCATATGTACAAATATTTCCCTTACAGAGGTGAAAAATTGAGGAATGTTCACAATGTAAAGTAATATGAAATAGTGGAGGACATGGGAAAAAATTACCTAGGATATACCTAGCTCTGGATAACAAGCAAGTTGATCTTCAGTCACATATGATTGAAATGGAAGGTAATATCAACAACCAACCCATTGATATTTTGATTGATTTAGGAGCTAGTCATAATTATCTAGATCCTAAGATGGTGGAAAGATTTCATTTGCGAAGAAGAAAGCTTGGTAAACCTTGGATGGTGGAACTAGCTACAAGAGATAAAAAGAAGATTAATGAGATGGTTAAGGCATTCCCAATGGACATAAATGGATTAAGCAGAAGGGAATATTTGAATATCATACATTTGGGCTCATATGAATGCCTAATTGGTATGGATTGGTTGGACCAACATCATGATGTTCTAGACTATTATAATAAAGATTTTACCTTCTTGGATGAAAGAGGGAACCAGAGGATAGTTCAGGGTATTCCAAGAGTAGTAACCATCAAAGAAGTTTCAATCTTGTAGCCGAAGAAAAACATCAGGAAAGGATGTCAAGTATTTGCAACACATATGGAGGAGACACCTAAGGATAAAGTACCAAGTATTGAATATTATTTAGTCTCAAAGATTTTGAAGATGTATTTAAAGAAATATTGGGGATGCCACCCAAGATAGATATTGATTTCTCAATAAATATGATGCCTGGAGCATCCCCGATATACAAGACTCCTTCTAAGATGAGTACAACAGAGTTGAAGTAGTTACAAATACAGTTGGAGGAACCTCGAAATAAGGGGTATATACGCACAAGTGTTTCACCTTGGGGTGCCCCAGTATTATTTGTGAATAAAAATTATGGAACCTTGAGGATTCGCAATGACTTCAGGCAGTTGAACAAGGTAACTGTGAAAAACAAGTATCATTTTCCAAGGATAGATGATCTCTTTGACTAGATGAAAGATGCTAAGGTATGATCTAATATTGATCTTAGGTCAGGTTAACACCAGGTAAGAATTAAAGAAGAATACATTAGCAATATTTCCTTCAGAACAAGGTATGGCCATTATGAGTTCACAATGGTGACATTTGGTTTATCAAATGCACCGACTATCTTCATACATTTAATGAATGGTAATTTCAGAAAATACTTGGATATGTTTGTGATTGTATTTTTGGATGACATACTTATTTACTTAAAATCTAAAGAAGAACATGAGAAACACTTGAGGATGGTTCTAAAAGTACTAAGAGAACATAAACTATTTGCAAATTTGAGCAAGTGTTCATTCTACCAGTGACATATATGTTACTTGGGGCATATTATTTTAGAGGAAGGGATAACAGTGGACCCGGAGAAAATAAAATCCATTGAAGGGTGGCCAATGCTAAGGAATGTCTCTGAGGTGAGATCATTCATGGGACTTGTAGGTTACTATAGGATATTTATTTAGGGATTCTCAAAGATTGCACACCCAATCACTTTTCGATGCGTCATTTATTTCTGTTGTGACTCTTCCTCTGGTGGCTTGTGTTTGCTTCCTGTTAGCCATATGTTTCACGTGGTCACTTTTTCTTTTTGTCGCATTGATTCCACTGTCTTCTGCACATTATATTTCCTAGTATTTTGTATTTTCCCTCTTTTTCTACTTTTTCCTTCTTTTTTCTTCTTTTTCTATTTTTTATTTATTTTTATTAGTTTTATGTCCCAATATATACTATAGTACGTTATTTACATGACTTTCTTACTGTTTTGTAACTTTTAAGGGATAGTAGGTTGACTGGCCCTGTACAGTTTCAATCGACTATTGTTGATAATGCCTTTCAATTATATAATTGGGAGGAATATAATTTCCTTGAGTGAAATATCTAGGGCTAAGAGCCTCTAATTTTATAAAACTTCCTATTCATATTTTGTCAAGAATTACTCTAATTCATTTAACCCATGAAAACTGGGAGGTTCTCTTATCTCTATACCAAGCCATCTTAATGCGTGATCTATTCTTGCACACCTCCTTGTAGAAACTTCATGTTATCATTGTTGCTAATTCTCCAAACCTGTGTGTGAGTCGAACACATATGATGTAATGCTTCTCCAGCTGAGTACCCCATATGCAGTTGGGTTAACATAATCCTCTTCTCACGTGGTGGTTCTATACAACTAGTTTATTTCTTCAAGATCCAAACAACTAGCCTCTACAAACCTTTCTCCTTCCAAAGGACCCAATCGTGCAATGACTCTATATTCTCCTAATTCAAAATTGATTTTTCTTTTCTTCAGGTTGATTATAGTATGTTTATCAAATTCTCAATCCAATCCAAGCAATGTTGGGTAAAGTGTTGTGACATATACTATCTCTATTATTTAAAAATCATCCATAGTGCACACTCCATCCAAATCTACTGTCACACCTTTAAGCCTTCCAATTGGTAGCACTCTGTGTTGATTTTCTAATTTCAACTGGACAGGTGAATAGACTAGTGTGTGTTCTCCCATACACTACCATGTCTTCTTAGGTAATACATTCACTTCAGAGCCTAGGTCTAGTATAATATCTCCCATGTTGAAATACCCAATATTATCACTTAGTCTTAATTCTTTGCTTGTCCTTCTTCTTGTATGGAGATGATTGATTGTTTTCTGTTCTAACTTTCCTTCTACCTATGTGTTGCATATTTCTAGTAGATTTTGTAAGACCTTAAAAGATGATGGATCATTCAATAACTTAACATAAGATTTCAAAATAATATTTACGGAGCTTACTTTCTCTAATGATTGTCCTTTATTGGTATGGTCTAATAAGAATGGCATATTGTATATTGGTGAGTTTTGATTTTTTTACACGACTGATGTAGATGCAACATTTTTCTTGAGAAACTCTTGCCTGGCCTCCTTAAATGTTTCCTTTTCTTTTCGTGCATCAAATTTCTTTTGTGGCTCAGTATTCTTCTTAACCCATTGGTGTTGCATTGGATCGTGTTTTACTGCATCATCTCTTGTCTTGGATCCTCCTTCAGCTATATTGATGTTTCTCCCATCATCCCTCGCTTCTACAGAGATCCACTTGACATTCTAATTTTTTTGGTTCCTTTTTTCTTGGATCTTTCCCAAGAGTGTTAGGCATTTTTTTGTGTCATGGTCTACTACGCGATAGTACATACATGTCACTAGTGGAAGTGGACAATCCCTTGCATAATTTCCTAGTTGTTAGAAGTTGTGGCACAATATTGATCCTCTGCCTCGTCCTCTAGTTTTGTATCCACCTCGATCTCCTCATGGTGCGTTGTACTAAGGTACTTGGTTATACTGCACGATGTTATACCATGGTTGTGCATTATTGTACTGTGGCTGTGAATTGTTGTACTATTGTTGTGCATTGTTGTATGGTGGTGGTACCTGGATGAACCAAGGTGCAACTTGTCCTATCATAATTTATTATTGCACCCTATAAGTATCTAAAGTTATTTCTCTCATCACATCCATTGTCCTACAATCCTTATCATCATGACCCAATGATTTGCAAAAATTGCAATATGAACTTTTGGGTATTGTCTTATACTTCTGCATCATTGGAAAATGATATGGATCATGCCCATGCATTTTAAAAATATTGCACCATGGTCCTCCTGTTAGCAATGGATTTGGTACACCTGTTTTCATATACTGCACAAAAGTTGGACATTCGTTCTTATGGTGTCCTTTTGTCATGCATAGTGTACACCACAAAACTTGTGTTTTCTCTTTGCCCTTCTTCTGGTTAAGTTGAAATGTCAGATTACTCATATCCTCCTTAAACTCATCTATTGATAGATTTTTCTTCTAATACAACTTCTCTTCCAGGTGTAAGGCTTCATGTAGATCCTTTGCTTGAGTTTGGAACTTCTTCTGCCTTAATGCATATTTCAAGTGTGGTAACAGTGAGTTCGCACATAAGTGCCTATGTTGCATGTCAGTAATTTCATATTTCAACTTACCTTTTAGACATTTGAACCTCTAATCAATATCCGAAACAGACTCACCTAGTTTTTTCCTGATTTCAATCATTTCATTTATGTACTAGTATTCTTATTTGGGCTTCTAAAATTCATTTATTAGTAGTTTTTTCACGTCTGCAATAGTCTTTGTTACTCTCGGTCAACTATTTATATCTAGGCTCATGTACCAATCTAGTGCGGGGTCTCTTAGTGTGATAGATAATTGCACGAGTTTTGTATCCTCATCTATGATATGCTTTGCTTCCCAGATCTTCTCACAAATGAATATTTTTTTTCCAGGGTCTTATGATGCCTCTCCCCAAAATTATTGTAATTTGATCGTGGGATCATGTCCTACAATTTTGAACGGTGTTGAATTACTACCTTCACGCTATGTAGAAAATTGATTGTTACTTCCTAAACTAGCTCCCCCAGTTGATTCTCCTTGATTGCATCCCTTTCCATCCCTTTCTTGTTGCTTTCTTTCAATAAAATTCGGTTTTCTAAACACTCGTATTCGTTTTGGTGTATTAGTCGCACATCGGGTTGTAGGTTCCACACTGATGGTGATCTAGATTGGAGTTCTGCCTTTTGTTCCTGACCATGGACCTCCTGTTTTCCTTTCATACGTTGCACGCAATATTTCCTCAATATTCTTCACAGCCCGGAGATTCTCTACCTCTTCTTCATTGCTTTCCAATCCCTCTCTGTCGGCCATGGATCTCTTCTTGTTATTCATTTTATATTGGTAGGTTACTCTGTTGCACATCTTTCCATCTTTTTCATTATATTCTTTATATGGTATTCCTCCATCATGATTAGATCCATGGACTCCTTCTTATTTCCCTTATCCATCCCATCCTCCATGTATCAATCTCATGTCAGTGCATACCCCCATCCCCCATGCATGTAGGGAAGTTTAGCTCACTGATTCCATGGTAATCACATCATTGTCATACAATAAAATCTTGATTGAAGTATACATTGATCTGATGTACCTACCTCTGGGTCCTTTTAGAAAATCATTCTCTGTTGCGGTGTAAGACTTCACGGTATCTACTGCAAATTTGTTGATAAACCTTGGAACAATACTATCTAACCAAAAATCTACTACGCACGTAAATTTGATATTAACTTGTTGTAACTGTGAAATCTCCACAAGATTCCACTCCAACTATCTGATTCAATTTGTAGGGTGGTTTTCCTTTAACCTCAATAACCACTACTGTAACAAATCTGAGAAATCATAGAAAAATACTTCATGCAAGTTTCTAAACACGTATTTGTCAAGATATTTGCGCAGTGTTAACTTAGAGTTCTGTTATCCTTCTGTGCAAACTCAAGTTCCTTTATTTCCAACCATCTTTTGATATCGAACTTCATTGGATTCCATGGCCTGAACACTCCATTCTATACTTTCATCCTCTACGTGTTTCTTCCATGAATCCCTTCCACTCAATCCCATGCAGTTCTAGTTGGCAATGGAAACATTTGTTGGTTTTCTTCTCTCTTACTTCTTCTTGGGCTGAACCAAGTTCGGATCTCAACAAGTTTCCAAAAAAACCCTAAAAAACTATCGGCCCTCCTGGTACACCAAAAGGTAACGCTACGCACATGGTGCACAACACAGTCTCACCTGAGATAATTTTATGGGTGATTGCAATAATTAGGTTTTTTCAGTCTAGGATTGAGTAGGGAACTAGGATTGCATTCTTCCTTCTTTATGCATTATCCTTGTTAATGATTCAAGTATTTCTATGATTTATTCACATTTAACCCTATGCATGCACTTTGATATATCTAGTTTAACCATCCATTCATAAGCTAATGATCAACAGAAAGTAAACATTCATTAACAATCACACATAACACAAGGTTTACCATTTTTCACCTCCTCCTAACTCTACTTCCATAAAGATCTGGATTCTTTTCTCTCTTATTTAATCTGTTGCAAAATATTGCGTTGCACACATTACATCTTCAGTAATACAATCAATATTTAGGGTAAGAAGCCTCTGTGAGGTGGACTATATCACACCAGGATCCTCATCCTGTGACCTAACCCTCAAATTCTACCTTACTCGACTCTTTTACAAACTTATTACAATAAACAATGCCACAAAATCATGACAATCAACTCTCTCTATTATGATATGATATCTCTCTATCTCACATACACACCTCCTTATCCTTAACTGACATCCCCCACTCCTAGACCTCCTAGGCCCTTATTTGTATTATTTTATAGGCTTAGCATCATTACAATCCTTATCAAAAACCCTAACCCTATCACGGTTAGGCTTGTCTGACTATGCACCCCATTGGTTTTCCTTCTTCATGCTTCTTTTCCTTATTTTTTTTCATGCTTCTTTCTTTCCAGTTGTTCCACATGCTCCAAAATTAGGCCTTCATTTCCAAAAACAAGTCTTTCCCCAAAACAGATCCTTCTCCAAAAATAGCCATGTGCCCAGAATAGACTTCCTTCTCAAAATAGGCCTACTACTAATAATATTTCTTTTGGAAATACCTATTAAAATCTCTCCAAGTCACATTCTTGTCATCAATGTGATGCACTTGCACATACTGATCGAACCACATTGATGCCTTTCCCTTTAACTAATAGATATCAATTCTTCCTTCTGCTTGTGCAGAATAGTTATGCAACTGGAAGTAGTTCCTAATACCCAACAACCATGTATCTTCATCCTCATCCTTTTTGTGCTCCCCATCAAAGGTATGAGGTTTCATATTATTCATTTCTCCTTGTAGCACATCCACCCCAATCCTTCTCTTATGCTTTCTGTAAAAAAATGGACTCGAACTACTGCATGATTTCCCAAAAGAATGCTTACCAACACCTCTTTATTCTATTATTTTCTTATCATGAGATCTCCGACTTCTTGATATACTCGTATATGTCTCCTTATCCATCTTATTTTCTATTATGGCCAAGCTCTACATCAATTCGACATTGAAGTCATATTGTTGCACCTTGGCTCTCATAAATCTTTCATTATCAACCTTATAATTTTGGACATCTTTTTGTAGTAATTTTACAATTTCTACCAAGTTCATGCGCTCCCCCTTGTACTATGTACCATCAACACCCAAACCAAAATACATATATCCAAATTCATCATCAGGACTACAAGTCCTCCAGACATCTTTCATGCGTTTAACCTTCTGTTACACCTCAAAATTACTCACTTCAATAGTGTCATAAGTGTTGTCATTACAAGTGTTGTAAGTGTCACATATTGTCCGCAAGTGTCACATCTCGACCACAAGTGTTGCAAACATCATACTGCCATATTTCCTATGTTGTGCCTCTAACAACATCATAAGGACACTTAAGACACCTCAAAGACTAGTTTTGAAGAAGAGAAATCAGTTGACAAGGAGTACAAGCCTTTTTCCACTGAAAGAACCACTAAAAAATGGATTTTGGAGAGGAGCACTCCCCTACCCACTGTCAAGGAGTGATAGCGCTCCCTGGGCCTCTTTGGGGGAGAGTTTGAGTGCTCTATGCACCCTTTTGGGGGAGCGTTACCCTTTTCTGAGTGAGTTTTGGGTTTGCTGAGACAAATTAGGGAAGAATCCTTGAATTTCTGAAGGTGGTTGGATTCGAATAGAAGGTCAAGGCATGATCTTAGGGAAGATCCTCAACTAAAGGAGAAGAATCCTCAACTTATCTCAAATATATCTCAAGTGGTGGGGCCTCTCCAAGGTTATATAAGGAGGCCTTATCTTGGTGAAAGGAGGAGAAGAGACTAGAAATTGATACCAAACTTATGATCCTATAAGTGGTATGAACATAAGAGATTGGATATATGAAACTTATTATCTCATAAGTGGGATGTCATTGAAGAAATCAATGTAGGTTACTTGAGCAAATGGGTTGGACAAGGAGAACTGGAAGAAGCTGTTGCACCTTCATCAAAGGATTGTAAGTAATTTAACTTGTTCTTATCAATATATCAATGCCTGATCTGTTTCTTTCAAACTTATGTTTGTTCCACATGAGTTTTTCTTTAGTAGATAGATCTATATTTGAGCTAATATCAGTAGAATAGGAAGTCCATTGTATCTTTGTTTGTTCTTCAAGACCTATCAAGGAGCTCAGGATCAAGGCTCAGCTTGGACTTTGCGAGGACAAACGTCATTAACAAGGTACACACCTTTCTTCCTCCTCTTCGTATGTTAGCTTAATTAGACCTAAAAGGATGTCAGTGTCCATGTTAAGAACTTTTTTGTCTTGGCCTCAGGAGTCTAGAGACGAGAAGGTAATCCACATGTCCGCAGGAGTATTCAACTGTAACAGAAATTGGCGACTCCACTGGGGAACGAACTCAGATTTTTGTTTCCTTTCCGAGATATTGTTTTGGCCCTTTTCCCACTCATTTGACCTTCTCGATATTGTCTTTCTAATTCTGATATCTAATTGATTGGATGGGTTTGGTTGATTTTTTGAGTTTCTAGGCATTTTTCTAAACTTTTGAAGTAGAGTGCTCCCCTGCCCTCGATATCAGAGTGTTAACACTCCCTATTGGTCTCTCATAGAGCATTGAAATGCTCTGTTTCTCCTTACACCAGGGTTCTACCCCCTTTTTGTGAAAAATCCTCTAGGTTTTCAATTTCTGAGTTCAGTTTTTGTTTTTTGTACTTTCTTAGAGTCTCATACTCTTAGTTCATCTTGGTCTTGGCCTTCAACACCTCATTTTCTAAGAATTGATCCTCTTTTGTTTGGAAATTTGACATTTTCATTTTCTTTCCTTGCTTTGAAGTCACTCTTTGTCTTTGTTGACATAGAGTTAACTTGTTGTTTTCTTCTCATCTATCTGACTGAGTGGAATCTTTTGTGAGGAAATGCAAAGGTCTGTGAACCTTTCCTTTTGATCTTTGAGGTCATTTTCCCATCATTTCTCTTTTTTTTGAGGTTTTTTGGTTGTTGTTTGCAAATTTGGTTATCTTTGGCTTTCTTGTTTATTCATGACAAGAGTGTATTTTTTTTGTTTGTGTGAGGTTTGCTTCTGATTGTTTAATCTTGAAGTCTGATTGACATTAGAAGTTTTACATATGATTATCATCCACATATAAGAAAAATGACATATTTTAGTGATTGGTTTGGATATTAGAAGGCATTTCTGAATTTTTTTAGCATTACATTGGATTTGATTGAGAGACAACTGAATGAGGATGTTGCATCTTAGTGTTTGATAGTGAAAATAACTTTCTCTCTTTCCCTTAAATAGGAATTCATCGAAAGACAAGACTGGTTATCATTTCCTTGTGCATTTTTTGGGAATTGAGTCATAATACCATCAGTTTCACTTTCATACACCCTTGACTAAAGAATAGTTGTAAAATTAATCTACAACATATTTTAGAATCTTATAAACAACATTTTTTGTTTTTAGAATCTTCCACCAAAATTAGACTAGGACTAGTACTTTAGATTAGGTCGTGAGCACAACTCTCCAAATTTTTTCAAAACAAACATTAGCATATTGCGATAGGGAGATAGTTTCCAATTGTCCTATAGGATTTCTGGTATCCCCCTCTCACACAGGGGTTATGCACAATGTCACATTTGGGAGAGTTACGGAGATTATCACTCTGTCGTTCAATTGTTTATAGTGGTCGATTGTATATTGGGGGTCACTTGACAGTATACCCACGATTATGTGTGGGAGATTCTTGAGTTGATTTCGGACTTGTTATCCTACCCATACGTTTGGATTGGACTGTCAACTGTACCCACCTAGGAGATGACTACAATTTGGTGTCTTTAGTTGCCATAATATTTAGGTACTTACACGAGGTGATGGTGAAGGGAAGTCTTCGATGTACCTGGAACAGACGGTGGTGAAACTCACTGAGGCTCCTTGGAGGGTAAATCCACAATTACTACATGGAAGCTTGCACCAAGATGTAAGTCTGTTAAGCAGGTCACCATTGTAATTGTTCCACCATATCCTAAACCCTTCTTGACTTGATCACGCGACGCTGGATTTCATCACCAAATAGTACGATCATTGAGAGAAGCTTTTTTTTTCCTTGTTTTGAATCCTAGATTTTATTAGCATATGTTGTTTATTTTTGTTAGTTGGCCCTAGATTTTCAGTGTGTACTTTTATTCTCCAAAATTGAGTCTATAGATGATAAAAGTATTCATCGATCACGTAGGATGCAAGGGTTTCCTCCGGAAGGATACCAACCCTTACCTCCTAACCCTCCAGAAGACAACTATCGTGGAGAGGTAGAAAATCAATCTGACGTTGGGAGTGTTGTTACTCCTCCGTTAGACAATACAGAAGGTGCTTTGGTTATGGTTGAGAATCCCACCCCTCGCACTACATCTATGTTGACAACACCTCTCAAACCACTTTTACTTCATTTAGAATCCCTTGGGAACGCCATAGATGAAGAGGTCCTACAATTACCTAGGAGATCCTTTACCGAAACATATATGGGATCCACAGAACCAATCTTTGGTGATGAGTATAGGAATCATATTCATCCTACCACTGTAGTAGATACAAATCCCACCCCTGCTCATTCTATATGGAGGACTTCATCAGGACGTGATCTCTATGAGCATTTTGAATCCTTTCGACAACCCTTTAATCCTCATGACCCTCCTGTTGAAACTGGGCCATCCAGTCAAACTATGAATCACCCAATCGATTAGGTCATTAAACCTACTGTTACGTCAGAAAAAGTCCATCCTAATGCTGGACTCATCACCCCTACTCATTCCCAAGGCACTTCAATCCCTACCCCCACTTTTAGAAACTTTCACTCTATAACTCCATATGTTCTGCATGATCTTGCTGGGACATCTTTGCACCAGAGAATGCAGACCCCTACCATCCAAATACAACTGACTGGAGGGAAACCACAATCTAGCAGACTTATCCCTCCTGGAGGACCACCATCCTATGGTGGGCCTATCCCTCCCGGGGGACAACCCCCTTTTCATATTCCTCCTGGAGGGAAACCTCCCTTTTCTAGTCATACCCCAGTCATTAATCCACTGCTGGCAGGGGGGCAACCTTTGTTTGCTAGAAACCCTTCAAAATCTTGGAGATTATCTTCGGGAGGCACATTTAACCAACCCCATGTTGGGGGGAACCACTCATATCATAAACCACAAGGAGAAGTATCAAAACCTGTTCCTTCGAGACCATCTTATGCACAACCTTATCTAGGCGGCATCCCAAACACCACTTGGAGTCCTCAAGGACAAAAATCTTATCCTCCCCAAGGATCTAATGTGTATCCTCCCCCTAATGTGTATCCACCTTTGGGATCTACTTCTTACCCTCCTCAAGGGAAACATGTTTATCCTCCTTATGGGAAAGCAAATCATCTATCTCATAATGCTCAGAACCCACCGGGTTATGCAAATGTTTCTCAGCCATCATCGAATCATGTTTATCTGGTCAGAAACAACCGTATTTAGGAGGACCTACTAGTTACAATTATCCACCTAACCCAGTTTATGGTCCTACTGGTGTTCCTATACCAGACCAGTATCATCCACAAATTAACCAACAACTACCTTTCCTTGCAACTCCGGATCTCCCAAACTTGTCTTGGTTAACCAATGATCTTATTTTTCATTCACTAGTTTGGCCAGTTATTCTAGCTAAACTTCCTTCTGATATTCCAAATTTTGAAAAAAACTCTGGAGAAGATCCAAATAACCATGTGATGACTTTCCATTTGTGGTGTTCTTCAAACTCCCTCATGGATGATTCTATATGTTTGCATCTTTTCCAGCGAACACTTACGAGATCTTCAGCAAAGTGGTATATTCAACTACCACGCGCTTCTTTTCATGATTTCAACTCCCTTGCCATGTCTTTCCTCACACACTTTCAACTACCTATTCACTATGAGACAGGTACTGAACTCTTGAACTCCCTTCGTCAAACTGATTCTATGCATATATCTGACCATATTCGTGAGTGGAGACAACGACGAAGGATGATTAAAGCAATCATTCCTGGAATATTATTGGCAGAGTGGTTTACTAAATCCCTTTTACCCCTGATCGCTTGTGATGTCGCTATGGGTGGCACAGTCACTGAGGAAGAAACCATTGCTCGAGCTCAGTCCTTAGATTTGGTTTATTCACAATCTGGTACTTTGTATGAGTTTCTTTCGAATTCTTCTCGAGCTAATACATATCCATCAAAGTCGTCATCCTCATCTCATGCAGACGGTGTTATCGGTTCTGTCAAAAGACAATCTACTTCCCAGTCGACCACACTCTCCTCTATCTCCCCCCAAACTCAGATCTCTAAGGTGAATGCATTTCAATCTACCCCTTCACAACAATCCTGAGGTAAAAAGAAGGAAAAAAATAAATCAAAAAATACTAATAACAATGAACAACCAAAAAATCAATCTCAAACACCCACTACCGAAAAACAACCACAATGGAAACTAAAATTCCCATGTATCATTTTTGGTGACGATCACTACACTTGAGAGTATCCACATCACGATGAAGTGGCCAAAATTTTCTAGGGAAAGTCACAACCTATTGTGCTTACTCATCCTTTTCCACAACAACAATCCATGGTTTCTCAAACCCCCTCTCCTGAGGGAAGTTCTATCCATCCTCATGATGAGGCCTCGACAAGTGCACATATTTATATGTTTAAAGGGATTAATTTGACCACTCTCTCTAATACATATGACACATTGGTTAAACCTGACAAAGGAAAAGTCACTAATGGTACCGATAAGTTGTCGGATCCATCACCGTCCTCCGTTAATCCTCCATGATTTAATCCTTTGTCTGGACCACTTCAAATTGAGAAACCTACATTTGACTCTATCTTACGCCCTCCTAAGAGAACTATCTGTAAATCTACCTTTAATCCTAGTTCATGTGCAATGAAGAACTACAACATTGTTGAAGATTTGGCTCAAGCACCATGTGCTATTTCTACGTTAGAAGTTCTACAACACTGTCCCAGTCAACATAGAACCCTCTTGGCTGATATTGGCACTGTTGATCCTGAGTCTTCCAACCATATCATGTTTAACCTGGACAATTATACATCTTGACTCTCCCACCAACTTGCTTTCCAAATTGATGTTGTTGTTCACAATCAACAAATTCACCGAACCATCTTGGATGACGGAGCCTCTACTTGTGTCATTTCTTTAGCATGTTGTAAAATTTTAAAATCAACCGTACTTAACAAATCCCCAATGATGTTACGCGCATTTGATGGGTGAGGTTTTCATCCCCATGGGATTTTACAGTCCCTGCCCATCGAGTTGGGTGGAAAAACCGTCACTGTTGATGTCGAGGTGGTCGATGCTCCCCTCGATTACAACTTATTACTTAGAATAAGTTGGTTTTATGCTATGAATGTCATTGCCTCATCGGTGTTTTGATGTGTACAATTTCCTCATCGGGGAAAAATTGTCACTGTTGATCAGTTAGATTTTTGCATAACCGATGCTTGTGCTCCCTCTACCAACAACATTCCTTTCTTGGGATATCACAAGATCACGTATGAAAGCATTGGTGTTGGGTTACTAAAATATTATAGCCTTATGGCTACCTTCCCTACACCACTTCCACCGACTACACATCATATTTCCACCGTCAAAATGATTTTGACATTGGCTTATTAATCTTTGGAATCATCTGACCCTTGGATTGTACCTAGTCCCTTGGAATTCGATCCACTAGGTGACACCATGCCACTTAGTCCAGCCGAAACTGTTATCGGACTAATCGGTAGGTGCAGACACTAACATATCTCCCTAGATCCACCTAGATCTAGAACAAAACACACCAGAACATGACACTTTCCTTAAGTTTTAGATATTGAATTTACTAAAGAGGGATGAGTGACATACTGTTTAAATGTCGCTTCCTCTCGCCATCGCTATCCTAGCTCCATTCCAACGCTCATACGATGATGAACTTGCAAAATAACGCAACCAACCAATGTGATAGCAATAGCATAAACTCAATATAAACCTATGTATGTGATCAAGGAATCATACAATAAAACACAACAAGCTTTATAGGAAAGAATCATATTACTGTATCATATTAAATGTGAAAGAGAGATTACAACCATGGCCTTGATGTCATAAGGTCCCTTCCAACTGTCCCTCGTTCCCCACACACTTCTTGCTCCAAGGATTCTAAGACCATGGATCTGATAGCTACTCACAATCTATCTTGACAAATCAAATCTCAAAGCCACTCTAACCAAGCCAAAGCTTAGTCAATCTAAAGCTAACGTTTTCCATGGGATATCCTCTCCTTTTATAAGCTGAATAAGATAAGGTGAGGAGGTTAGGATGATCCCACTAAATCATGAAAGCGAGTAAGATCCAAACCATTCGGATGCCACCTCACCATGGAAGTTTCTCCTTCTAGAATATTCGAGAAAACGCTCATTTTTCCCACGTGTAAGCATTCTCGCATCCTACCTATAGAGCAACCTGTGAACCTCTCGCACCCCAGCTATGGTGCAACCTGCAAGAATTAGGCATGCTCACACCCTAATACATAGGAAGCATGCGAACTTCATTTTTTACAGGGTTTTTACAAGGGAAAATGCAACTTATTTTCTCAGGAAAAGTTCTTCTCCCTTCTCTCTTCAGGAACTTAGGCCACTGACCCCTCTGAAGGCAACATATAGGTTTACATCATTAATGGTCATAGGGATGATGAAAATAATGTGTAATAGAAACATCATACGTTTTTATCCAATCCGCTTCTCCCTCAGGATGATAACCATCATCGATCCTCTTTTATTCCCCCTCGTGAAGAAATTTAGGTAGATATACCCTCTATCTTCCCTCTTGATGTTGATCTTCCATCGTCTCCCATTCCTTCAACTTCCGATGATTTGAATCTGGTAGTTGATATGGTGATCTCTTCAATAGGGCTATTAGAGCCTGATCTCCTTACCCCTGCCGCAGCCCTTGACATGTGTTCCTTCCAGAGTGATTTTCTTCAATCCAGTGAAGATCTCTTGGAAGCCATGATTGATTTGTGTCCCTTGACATGGTTTCCTTCCAGATCATTATTCTCTTGGAAGCCTTGATCAAGAAGAGTCCATGAGCATAGTTTCTTTTCTTTGTGGCAAGATCGTTAAAAAATGAAATAGAGGCCTTGAGCATAGTTTTCCTCTCTGTAGAAACCTCGTTAAAAACTGAAACATAAATTTAGGGATTGAACCTAGAGCCTTGAGCATAGTTATTTTCCTGTGTCAATCTCGTTAAAAAATGAAACAATCACCTCTTTTAAACCTTCATTTCATCCACCCTTTTTTCTCCATCCAATAGAGAAATTGGTGACAACCTCAAAGTCGATGAATGAATTGAAGTTTGAGGGGAATGTCTCTATCCTTTGATGATCATCCTGGACTTAAGCCACTAGCTTTCAATATGGGGGCATACCGAGCTTAGTCTTTGTTGTTTCTTGTTCTCGTAAAAAACATGAGAATGTAACTGGGTATACTTTTATCACTTTTTCGGACTCGCATGGTTAAACGAAAAAGGAACCCCCTGGAGTCGTCTTTAAGTTCTTTTTAGACTCTCTAAACATGAAAAGATTGCCGAGTGATCTTGCTTCCTTTCCCAGTCATTAAAAGGTTTGAAAGGGCATCTTTCGAGTGATAATTTATCTCTTTTTCGGACTAGCGAGACTAACATTATGAAAAAGGATCACTCTGGAGTCGTCTTTATGTTGTTTTCAGACTCTCTAAATATGAAAAACCACCAAGTTTACCTTCTCTAGACTTGCTAAACAATCATACATTGAAGGGCCCATATGGGAATGAACCCTTACTTCTTCCAGTTTTCTAAACAAAGGAAGAGGGACTTACCAAAGGTGAGTCATATCGAGCATGTGTTACCCTCCTCGAGCTCGTTAAATTAAAAAGAGGTACTTGCCTATCTAGATGGGGGGAAAATTGAAAGAAGCAAGCCAAGTAGTTTTTGAGAACACTACCAGTAGCTCTTACGGTCACCCTTGAACACGTCATTTTATCATTGCATGGATTTTAATCTGTTGAACCTCTGCACTGATCCAATCCATTGAGTTTCTTTTACTCCTTTGGGTCACCTAACGAAAGCCACAACATCCACTGCATCATCAAGTTTTGGTCCATGTCAAGTTTCTGCTATTGTACCTCAATGTTCAAGGGAAGTATCTGCCTCGGGATTCATCCATCACAAATGTCCTATTTCAATACTTATGACATTCCATGTTCATTTGATCTATCAATTACATCTCTATGTTAGTTTCATGTCGTTGATGGGGGATACATCAAGGCCCTCCTTAGATTAGTCTATTCTTGTCGAATTCAACACATTATCCAGGAACGAGACTTAGAAACCAGTTAGTAATTTTGGGCCTGCATGCCTCAATGGTAGGCCTCCTCACTTCTAACAATAGGTTTATATCATTGACCTCTAATTAGATGATTCCATGGATGTTCGAATTCAGCTCATCCATTCACATTTGTTGGAATGTACTAAAGTACCTTGGAAATCATTGACATCAATGGTGATCTCCCTTGCACCTGTTAATGGTTTACCTCATTGACCGGTAATCAAGTGGTTTCTACCATGTTCAACATCAAGACATATATTCACATGGTTATATTCATACTACATCGAGATCGGTAAGAATACCCTGGGTTGAGTTTTCACTCTTATGTATACTTTGCCCAGGTTGTGAAGGAGTTTTTTTTAACTATGACACATATACTATTACATAGATCCACTTTGTATTGGTCATGGCTATGTCTTATCATTTCGTAGATCCACTATGTATTCTTCGTGTCTACGATCAGTTTAGGTCATGGGATTATATATCCACATTGTATCTTCAGTGGCTATACCATTTTGTCAATATAATTATGGATCTGCAATGTATTTAATGGTGGCCATACCTAAAAAGTCTTTATCATTCACGCATAGGTATGCTTGCCTTGGGTTTGAAACATGTCATAATATTTGTTTGATGGTTGTGTGAATATTTTTCCATCCTCTCTTTGTCCATACTTTTTCTCGAAAAAGTCTAAAAAGTACTTCAATCATCATCGTCTTCTAACTTCGTACTTTTGGGGGGAATCTGTTACACCTCAAAATTACTCACTTCAATAGTATCACAAGTGTCCTCATTACAAGTGTTGTAAGTGTCGCATCTTATCTGCAAGTGTCGCATCTTGACCACAAGTGTCGTATCTTGACCACAAGTGTCGCAAGTGTCACAAACATCATACTTCCATCTTTCCTATGTCGTGCCTCTAACAACATCATAAGGACACTTAAGACACCTCAAAGACTAGTTTTGAAAAAGAGAAATCAGTTGACAGGGAGTACAAGCCTTTTGCCACTGAAAGAACCACTAAAAAATGGATTTTGGAGAGGAGCGCTCCCATACCCACTGTCAGGGAGTGCTAGCGCTCCTTGGGACTCTTTGGGGGAGCGTTTGATCACTTTGTGCACCCTTTTGGGGGAGCGATACCCTTTTCTAAGTGAGTTTTGGGTTTGTTGAGACAAATCAGGGAAGAATCCCCCAATTTCTGAAGGTGGTTGGATTCAAATAGAAGGTCAAGGCATGATCTTAGGGAAGATCCTCAACTGAAGGAGAAGAATCCTCAACTTATCCCAAAGATATCTCAAGTGGTTGGGCCTCTCCAAGGTTATATAAGGAGACCTTCTCATGGTGAAAGGAGGATAAGAGAATAGAAATTGATACCAAACTTATGATCCTGTAAGTGGTATGAACATAAGAGATTGGAGATATGAAACTTATGATATCATAAGTGGGATTTCATTGAAGCAATCAGTGTAGGTTACTTGAGAAAAGGGGTTGGGCAAGGAGAACTGGAAGAAGTTGCTGCACCTTCATCAAAGGATTGTAAGTACTTTTACTTGTTCTTATCAATATATCAATCCTTGGCTTGTTTCTTTCAAACTTATGTTTGTTCCACATGAGTTTGTCTTCAGTAGATAGATCTATATTTGAGCTAATCTCAGTAGAATAGGAAGTCCATTGTATCTTTGTTTATTCTACAGGACCTATCAAGGAGCTCAGGATCGAGTCTCAACTTGGACTTTGCAAGGACAAACGTCGTTAATAAGGTACACACCTTTCTTCTTCCTCTTCTTATGTTATCTTAATTAGATCTAAAAGGATGTTAGTGTCCATGTTAAACACTTTTCTGTCTTGGCTTTAGGATTCTGTATACCAGGAGGTAATCCGCTTGTTTGCAGGAGGATTCACCTGTAACACCTTCTGTGCTGACTCTGTCATTCTCTTAATCACTGATAATTCTGCAAATTGTGTAGGAAATTAAGATTTGTTAGATGATTTCATGCAATAACTACATGAAAAATTTGCACCATTTTTCCATAATCATTTCCTCAGATTTCTTAGATGATTTTGACATCCCAACTCTAGTGTGCACACCCATGCATCCCTATCTTTGTGTGCATCACACTATATACGAGACACAAATGGTTTTCCACAAAAACTAAACTATGCATTGCACGGTAACAGTTTCTTAATGTACACATCTACTCATGTTAGACTCTGGCCCATACAAGTCTAGTGTTGAACCAATCGCTCTGATACCAATTTTCAAGATCCCCAACCACCCAGGATGGGCCATACCAGTTCATAGATAACTCTAAAAATGTTTTGATACTAATGTACCCAGTCATCCTAGGTTGGGCCACATCGCACAACCTCAACTTCATGAGCACTAAGTCAACTAAGTTCCTTCACTTTTCCAATGATGCACACCAATTTGTCACATAATCAAAATTACATAAACAAATTCTCTGACACCAATTTTCATGGACTTGTAGTCCACCCATATTGTTTTTTGCATCTTGATTTCTCCCAAGATGTTCTTGCACCTATGGCCATGTGGCATTGCCTTGCCTTTACTCTAGTGGCTTGACCAACCTGCCCCTAATACAACTAGATTGCTCATCTTCACCAAAGGTTTTCCTATAAATTCACCTTAGGCCACACTAGGTTAGAGGACAACCAATTCTAACACACTCAGTTTATCCAAAAATCAATACTTAGGCATGCATCCAAATGCAACCTTAAATCATCTCAACAATACAAAACTTAGCCAATTTCACAACTTAGCCAATTAACAGTACCCAATGAATGACATTTAATACACATAAAACATCCATAGTTTTCAATATATATGAGTGGGAGGTACCCAAGCTAGGTTCCTAACACCTTATGCACATGTGTGTGTGTGTGAATTTTTACATGATATAATGGGGGACATTATCCAACTACTCACACCTTAATTACAAGTGTACAAATAAACTAAAGAAAACTACCTTTTGCCAAGGCTTCCCAACAATGTTTTACAAACCAACACCTAAAGAAACCACATGCCTTCCTTTTGTAGGTCTTGTTTCCATCACCTTGTCACTTAGCCAATGTAAGTCTTTCGCGATGCCCAATCCATGAAACTACAACTTAAGATCCAATCCATTTCAATTCATCCAAACGAAACTCTATCCACTTGTCTCATTGGCTCAAGTGTGCCCAAGTGTGGCTAAGGTTTTTGAAATTTCCATTCTTAATGGATGTGTTGTTATGGGAGTATGCCCAATGAATGTGACCCATGATTGTGATCCATGGTAACTTGTTCCCAAGGCACATTGATTGCCCATTGCAACCCCTAAGTGTGGACTCCCTAACTCTATCAATTCATATAATTCTAGGCACCCAATCATCAAGCCTTCTGATTACTTTTTCGTCTGTCATTCCAAGTACATGACTGTGAACAAGGTTTTCTGCAACAAAATCCTTTGCATCTATTTAGTCCTATCCAACTTTTCATTGCATTTGACTTGTCACTGTTTGTGGTGCACCCTATCTATTGGTAGGTGTGCCTAAATTTGTCTGCAATCTAGCTTGCCAATGGGCCAAGGAATCAACAATTTTAAGTATGCCTTGCTAATGGGCCAAGCCATTCATCCTACATGCACCTTTCCAATGGGCCAAGGCACCCATCCAATGTGCACCTCACTAATAGGCCAAGGCAACTAACTATCAAAGATGCACCTTGCCAATGGGACAAGGTGACTACTTGAGGTGCTCCTTTCCAATCCATCTCAATTCATCTAAAGGTAGCTCCATCCACTCATCTTAGTTTGCACAATCAACCCAAATGCGCCTAACTTGTCCAAGTCTACACAACTGTGTTTGATCCACCTAAGTTAGTTTGGTTACATCTAAGTGTTCCCAAGTGTGCCTAAGGAATTTGAAACATCCATGCCGAATAGATGCATGCCCAAGGGAGTATGCCCAATGAGTTCCACCCATGATTTTGATCTGTGGTGACTTGTTCCTAAAGGCACATCAATTCCTTGTTTCAACCCCCAAGTGTGGACTACCTAACTCCATCAATTTGTATAATTCTAGGCAGATAATCATCAATATGTATTCTTATTTATTCTTCCATCATGACAACTTCATGATTGCAGACAAGGTTTTCCACAACAACCTCCTTTGCATCTAGCTAGTCATGTCCAACTTCTTTTATGCATCTAACTTGCTACTATATGTGGTGTGCCCTGTTTTTTGGTAGCACTACCCAATTTCCTCTACAGTCCACCTTGCCATTTGACCAAGCCAATAAAAACATGAAGTACACCTTGTCGAAGGGACAAGGAAAACATCCAATGTGTTCCTTTCCAATGGATGAAGGAAATCGATTGTCCAATGTGGGCATTGGTAATGAGCCAATATGTTTGTCTAAGGTGCACCTTTTCAATGAGCCAAGGCATTCCAACCAATTCGTCTAAGTTCTCGTCCTTCCAAGATGTCCATCCACGCTAGTGCAGAAAAGGTGCCTAACACCACTCTAGACGAGGGTCTTACACTCTCTCATACAACATCACCATTTACGTTGGTTAGTCCTAATCAAAGTGAATCAATTCAACTGATCCATGAATTTTGTTATTAGAAAATCATATATATATATATATATATATATATATATATTCTTAAAATGACATTAATGATGATTGACATATATTGTACCTAATTTTAAACTCTAACTGGTTTAAAACCAGCCTAGATCCATCTTAACTCTGGATCTCTCAAGCGCCTAGAAAGATCAAATCTCTTAAAATGCAAATCTTTTTTAGAGTGAAAAAATTGAGAAAAGGTTAAAGGTTTTCACCTAAAGAGATTTGATCCCTCTCTACCAGAGTTGAGATGAATCTAGACTGGTTAATAATAGATATATTAATTAATTTATATATATAGAAATATAGAAATTTAATTTAATTTTAACTATCCATCAAACCAGCCTAGATCCATCTTAACTTGGGATCTATCACGCAATGAGAGGGATCAAATCTCTCGACGTGCAAACATTTTTTAAAGTGAAAAACTTGAGGAAAGGTTAAAGGTTTACACCTAAATATATTTGATCCATCTGGCCCGCGAGTTAAAATGAATCTAATTTTTATTTTTTTTAATATTTTTATTATTAATTTTTTTAATTATTATTTTAATTTTTTATTACTATTTTAATCCATCATGTTACATGAACATATTCTCCATACTATGTTGTAGAATTTTTTTACAATATATACCCCTTAATTAATAATAGTAAAAATGTGTTCTTAAAAAATTTTATTTCTTACAAAATTAACTTATTAAATATACAATATAGTTTTAAAAATAAAATACAAATTTATTAATTTTTTATTATAATTGTGTTATAACACTAATTATAATATATATATATATATAATCAAAGGAATTTGAGCTTTGACAAAAGTAAAGTTGACATTTTCTTAAAGGATTTAAATAGTAAATTAAATCTCCTAATTTATAAGCACAACATTGAAGAACTCTATCATAATTTTACAACTACCCTTTCCACTTCTATTAACAAGTTCTCTTTCAAGGTGCCATGTAAAAAGAATAATAGAACGACCAACCCTTGTATGATAAAGAATGTAAAATTGCTAGGAAAGCCATTAGGGATGCTTCTAATGAGTTCTTGAAATTCGATAAGATCAATATGTACAAATCCCTAATTAAAAGAAAAAAATGTACTATATCAATCAAAGGAAAGAGCAACTTTCACAACTATATAAGCTAGATCATAAGAAGTTCTAGAGCCAAATTCTAAACCGCAATACTAAAGAAAATAATAGGATTCCCTTAAGGGACTGGAATTCCTATCTTAAAAGTCTTTATGAGTTCCCTACTTCCATGGACACCATTCCTATTGTCCCTACAAAGGATGAAGTCTTTTATTTAGATGACATAGAGTTCAGGGTTAAACGACTTGCAAATGGGAAAACTAAGGACATTGAAGGCTACCAAACTGAAAATTTTAAAATTGAGGGCCTATCCTTATCCCTCACATATACAAGCTCTTCAATTTAGCAATCAAGCAAGGCTTTCCTAAACCATGGACACAAAGCCTCATTGTTCCTATTTTTAAAAATGGGGATAGAAACATCTCCTCTAATTATAGGACCATTATGATTAGCCTAATTTTAGCCAAGCTTTATGGAATTATTTTGGAAAAGAAGATTAGCCTTTGGCTAGAAAGTCATGGTAAAAGAGGTAAAGGCCAGGTGTAACACCCTGTTTCCCCCAGATTGTAAATATAACTGAACTGGCCAAGGACTATGGCAAAACTCATAAGCATGAATATGTGATGTAAATGGACCTGCAAGGAGAGGTCAATGAATGTAAAATGACAGTTTGAATTTATTGCAGAGCTGCTGAGAGGGGATGTGCGGAAAAGAGACCACGATGGTGGTGGAGGGCACCTTGAAAAAGGGGCGCTAACTTCCACTAAGAATTTAATACCGTATTTGGACTCCACTGGCCCGGAGAACCAAAAGAGGCTCGCTAGCCCTGAAATAAATGCCTTGCAGGCTGGTAGGTGGATGGCTTGATGAGGGATGGGGAGGTGAACCTCCTATCCGTAGAGCCATCATGACTGACCAGCGCAAGGGTAATCGTGCCACACGCAACCTCGCGAGAGGATAAGGCGTATGGCTGGAACGATTGACGGGGGCAGACGCGAGGGGAACTCTGAAATTTTCTACGTAGAGTGAGTGATCGCAGGGAGGGAGGATTGCAACCTTCGCTCCTGGACACTGGCAGACAGAGAGACGCAGGTCTCAGGAAATCGTGGTCTCAGCTTGGGGGTGGCTAGTGGTAAATCCATTTGGAGTCACTACGCATATGGTTGGGTGGAAACAAGCACCCCTCTCAGCAGTCGCTTCCATTGCTGAACTTACTTATGATAAGTGTTTTGCTCATATTGCATCTTGAATTTATATGCTGACAAATATGATCATAGACTTGTGGAATTGTACATGTTTTCCTGTGTAAGAATGTTTGTGCAGTAATTGATGATAAAGAGTAGATATTAGCTCATAGAACTGTGAAATTGTAAAGGGTTGCAGCATGAGAGTGTTTGCGTAATGTTTGGTAGGAATACGTTGATATATGCTTATCACCGAGAATAACATGCACGACGTACGTTGATAAAATGAAGCCAATCATGCCCAGCCATTCTCGGGAAGTTGTCTTTCTTTATCTGCTCCCGGGAATGACCCGGTAAGGATCTCTTCACAGAGATTTCCTCCTCGAAAAGGTCCACCTAGAACCCAAAATAAGGATCCGAACGCACAGGCCTTATTAACCTGTGCAAGGAGGAACGATCCTATTGAGGTCTCAAGATAGTAGTGTTGTGAGATAAAGTAAGTCGACGAATGAGATCACATCGGAGGATCTATAGTCTTTCACGACCATTAGATTGACGGAAGTAACGCAGGCGTTACATACCTTGCTCCCTTGCCCTCTATCATCGTGAGCAACGAGAAATTGGGATCATAGACTCCAAGACCCAAAGGAACGAATCTAGACCGTTAGATCTCGATCCAATTACCCATCAGCCATCAGATCTGGAGCAGCTGCGCAGGGGGTTAAGCGTAGAGGTAGTCATGCGAGGAAATGACCTGGACCGTCGGATCTTAGATCATAGTCCTGACAACCGTCAGATCTCGAGAAGATGCGCCGGAGTAAAACTCTAGGGTGTAGAGGAAGAGTCCTAACCGTTGATCTCGACAGGACACGTGTCAGCGTTGGGAGGTGTCGAGAATTTTTACCATCGGAGATTTTGGGAGTATAGAACCATTACACATTGAAATCGCGATATGCGATTTCCCGATCAGATCTGGACCGTCCATTGTGCAGGACGCGTGTCAGAGGATTCCGTAGAGTCGGGGATCGGGAAATCGGGGTTCTCGAATGCATAGAACTCTTGCCATCTGGAATCGCGATATGCGATTTCCCGATCAGATCTGGACCGTCCATTGTGTAGGACACGTGTCAGGAGATCCCGTAAAGTCGGGGATCAGGAAATCGGGGTTTCCGAAACAAAAGACTCATACATAAGGAAATCGCGATATGCAATTTCCCGAAAGGATCTGAGTCATCCAATAGCAGGGACACATGGCAGCGGATCCCGGAGAGTCGGAGTTCGTGGTATCGGAATTTCTGGAGTCGTGCAACTTGTGCACCAAGGAATCGCGATACGCGATTTTCCGACGAGACCTGAATCGTCCATTTGAGGGACAGGTGTCAGGAATCGGACGAAAGTCGCAGATCGGAAAATCGGAGTTCTCAAGGTCATGAGAACTAGGACATCATAGGTCCCGAAACCCCGAGAATCTATCCGGGCCGTCCGTCTGCGAGGACAGGTGGCAAAGGATCGGGCGCTGTCGGAGTTTTCGATGGTAAGGAAATTGTGCGACAGGAAATCGCGATCCGTGATTTTCCGATAAGATCTGAGTCGTTCAAATAGCAGAGACACGTGGCAAAGGATCCTAGAAGGTCGGAGTTCGGCAAATCGGGAATCGGCGTATCGGGGATTTCAAGGGCATGAAACACTTGCATTACAAAACTGCGATATGCGAAATCCCGATACCATCATAAGCCGTTGATTTAAGGGACACGTGTCGAGCAACAGGAGAGAATCGGGGATCGGGATATCGCGAGTCCCGGGTATATGTGTTTTGTGTCATCGCAAATGCTGAAACCCCGATGGA
>ML786087.1:397268-431189 GCA_009831015.1 Picea engelmannii | reverse complement strand
GGTCATGAGAACTAGGACATCATAGGTCCCGAAACCCCGAGAATCTATCCGGGCCGTCCGTCTGCGAGGACAGGTGGCAAAGGATCGGGCGCTGTCGGAGTTTTCGATGGTAAGGAAATTGTGCGACAGGAAATCGCGATCCGCGATTTCCTGATAAGATCTGAGCCGTTCAAATAGCAGAGACACGTGGCAAAGGATCCTAGAAGGTCGGAGTTCGGCAAATCGGGAATCGGCGTATCGGAGATTTCAAGGGCATGAAACACTTGCATTACGAAACCGCGATATGTGAAATCCCGATACCATCATAAGCCGTTGATTTAAGGGACACATGTCGAGCAACAGGAGAGAATCGGGGATCGGGATATCGCGAGTCCCAGGTATATGTGTTTTGTGTCATCGCAAATGCCGAAACCCCGATGGAAGGTTATACGGCTATAGTCATATGGTCAGTGGTCACATGAACCATGGTATAACCAAGGGGGCTAGTTAGCGTAAAGACACGTCGAGAGTCCAGGGGACTTGTGCGCCATGACATTGAAAGGCGCCAAGCCCCGACAGGATTTAAGACTGTGGTCCTGTGAACGTTGTGGTCGTATTGACCAGGACTTAGCCGGAAAGCCAATACGCTAGGACACATCAGAGATCGGTGTTTGTAGTTGTCAAGACATCGCGGGTGTCAAAACCCCGATAGAAGGAACCCCGAATCCTGGTATAAAGTCAGGGATTGGCATTCCACTAATACGGGTTTGTGGAGATTTCTCCTGTACGGGAGATTAACCCAAAATTTAAAAAAAAATTACGATAGTGGGTGTGTTACACCAAGTCAGGTTTAAGACATATCATTCAATTGTGGGCCATCTTGTTACATTTAGGATCATTGCAGAGGAGTTCTGCAATACTAAAATCAATATTTTTTGTTGTTTTGCTGACTTTAGAACATCTTTTGACATGGTTCCTACGAAAAATCTTTGGAATAGGTTGGAAGAGATAAAAGTTCCTCTCGAGTTGAGGGATGTTATATTAAGGATGTATGAGAACATTATTTCTAAGTTTAAAAACACTGAGGGTTGGTCAAAAGAGATTAACTGCAATATTGGAGTCAAACACAGTTGTCCCTTGTCCCCTACCCTTTTTGGCATATACATTGACAAGTTAGAAGATTGCTTGGAAAAAACAGGTTGTATTGGCCTTTCTCTCACTGGTATAGTCATCAATCTTCTTCTTTATGCTGATGATATCATTCTTATGAAAATGAGTCCCCATGATCTTGAAAACCAATTAAGAATCCTCAAGGATTTTTGCTCCAGTATGGTGATGAATTTTAATACTGATAAGACTAAGGTCATGATTATTAAATCCAATAAGATCACTTATGATACCTTCGTATATGAAACAAACAACTTGGAGGAAGTGACTTCATGCAAATATCTTGGAATTGATATTCACCATAAGCTGAACTGGAATTATAGCATTGAGAAAAGGATTATTGGGGGATGGAAAGATTATTATGGACTGGAAAACAATTGTAAATCAACTGATCTTTGGAGTTTGGATAGGAAGAAACTCCTCTTTGAAACTCTTGTTACACCTGTTATTCTTTATGAATGTGAATTATGGGGTTGTAGTATCTCTCGTGAATCCTGGAAAAAGATAGAAAAATACAAAAGAATTTTATAACCTATAATCTCAAAATTTAAGGGAAATACTCCCTATCCATCATCCTCTTAGAAACAAGTATTTCCACCACTGAGAGCACAACTATGACTAGATACCTAATATATAAGAACAAGTTAAACAACATGGAAGACAAGAGACTTCCTAAAATTGCTTCAAAATCGAGTCATAACCACCATCGATTCAAGCGATGATGGCATAAAGATGCCCGGTCTTGACTAAACTATTGGGGAATCATGGAAGACAACATTTTGCAGAATAAAGATACTATTAAAAAAATCATCAAATCAAAATTTAAGGAGAAAATGTGGTGTGATAAAGAGTTAGAGGAAAAAAGAAAAGTAAGGTATTATAAGGATGTAATCAACCATAATATAGAAGATCAAAATTATGTATTTGTTTGGACAAGTGTAAAGAAAAAAATAAACATTGCTAAGATAAGAACAAATTCTCATGAGCTCCACAGTGAAATTGGGCATTGGTCAATTCCTAAAAGGCCGTGGGATGAAAGAGTTTGTCACATTTGTGAGACTAAGAAGGTTGAAGATGAAAAACACTTTCTCTTAGATTGTCCAGCCTATACCCACATTAGATCTCATTTTCAAAATATTTGTCACACTACCAACCTTCCTAACCTCTTAACTCAACAAAACTATGGTGATCTTGGAAAGCTTCTCTTGGAAGGCTTCTCTTAATGCTTTTCAAGCACAAAAACAAAATTCTAAAAAATAGCAAGTAATCACTTACCCTCTCAAGATCCTATAGACCAATTTAGTCTTAGTGAACGTTAATCATCATCATCATCATCATCATATATATATATATATATATATATATATATATATATATATATATATATATGACATAAATTTTATTATTATTATTATTATTTTAATACATTATGTTATATAAACATCTTCTCTATACTAGAAAATGTATAATTCTTTTACAAACTATACCCCTTAAGTAATAATACTAAAACTCTATTCTTAAGAAAATATATATTTCTTAAAATTAACTTATTAAATATACAATATAGTTTTAAAAATAAAATACAATTTTTTTAATTTTTTAATATAATTATGTTATAACACTAATAAAATTTCAAAACAAACAAACCAACCAACAAATAAATAAACCACCTTTTCATAGAGAAACCAAATCACTAGTTAAATTCTATTTATTAACTCGATTTTGATATGAAATTCTTCTACATCAATTATATTCCAAAACAGAACGTCCGCAGACGTTACATCATAGCAACTTATTACGAAAAGCGGAGCATACATTAAAAAACAGTTTGTAGCCCAGAATTTTGAAAAGATAAACAGGTTTGGGCATTCTATTTTCCTGGGGTTTAAAACTACGAGTAAACCCGCCTTGAAACATTTGATATCATACTTCATTTTCATTTTCAGAGGTGCTTCGGTCGTTTTCTGCCGGGTGGGAATTGTCCGTCCTTCTCTTCATGCTGCGGGGATCCAGGATTTTCAATCACGGTAGGCAAGTTCTTGTTTACCCTCGGATCACGCATTTCTCCACGCAGGTCCAAAATTTTCTGGTCATATGCTTCCTTTTGGACCGCCAACTCCCCTTGCGTGGACTGAATTGTCCGTCGCTGCTCTCCCAATTCATTTTGCAGGGTTTGAATTATCCGCCGCTGCGCTCCCAATTGGTCTTTAGGGTTTGAATTATCTGTTTTTGCTCTTCTGTCACTCTGTCGGACTCCGATACTCTTCTCCACTGAATCTATCCTGGTGCCATGTCGGCTGACATAAGCATTTGGAGATGCGATTGAATCCATTGTCTTAAAAACAGAATCTCTCACATCAAAATGATCTCTCGAGTCTTGCGCAACGCCATTGAGCCTCCGTTCTATTCGTCGGATTCTTGAATGACAAATGTGAATGCCATCGTAGCAGTGGTAAGGCATGGCGAGATGGACGAGATGAAGGAAGGGTTGAAGCTTTGGTACAGGTGATAAAGATTTGGTGACTTGTGAAATCTTATCATGAATTTTCAAATTTCACTTAGAAGTCATAGATATTCCCACCATACAAACTAAATCAAAAGAGAACTAAATCATGAGAGCCATTGAAGTGATTTTGCTAATTTACAAACTTTATGTTTGTGTTTTTTGTCTTTTGATTTTTCAATTATTTTATAACTCTTCAAATTCTAAATATAATTTTTCATATTCCACCTTATAATGTTTCATATTCTAATAACCTCAATTATATATGAGAGAGTAAGAGGAGAACAATTTCCATGATGCATGTGGCATGTAAAACATTAGGACTCATTCCAGTATTACTCTAATCCGAGCGCGCTTAACTGCAGAATTCTAATGGGATCCAATGCATTAACGCTATGTTGTATGAATGTACATAAGATCATTACATGATGTTTGCAATTAACAAATGAAGATTGTATTACATCGAATTCCCCATCAAAAGGGTCAATATCATGGTTTATCAAAACCATAAGTTCAAAATATTGATTCAGTGGAAAAGATGGTTGGCCACCAAGATCCACCTCGACCATTCCTCCCCCCTTAGGAAGCAATGGTCTCCATTGCATCAAGTTCCCTCGGGAGATGGGGAAACTTCTACTGAATATGAACCTTGCGTTACATCGCGGAATAACAATCTCATGCTTATATATATATATATATATATATATATATATGACATGCATTTAAGCAAATGAAACATATTTAAACTCAGAGTAAGCATAAGAATTACTGCTACTATAAATAATCAATGATTCATATGCACATCAGAATACATGATTGTTAGAAATACACAAACATGCAGAAACATAATTGAAACATCATCTGGTATTTATCTTTGAAACGGTGGTAAGTCCACCAACTAGGTGCAGGCCTTCCATGAACCTCCCAGCCTTAGACCACACTGCTCATCAAGCTCAGTAGTGGGCCACCCCCGAGTTGGGACCAAGATCCACTCCAGGGCAAGGAATCCTAGTCTAGGCTGAGGTTACAGGGAAAACACACAGTCACAAGGAAATACATCTCTCCCAGGAACCACTCATACCCACTGTCCACTGACTCTCCTTCCCCACATGTCTGTTCCATCCCAGGAGTATACACCTTCTCTGTCACCTAGACAATCCTTCGGCTGCTAACCTCTCTTGCCTTGGATTTCAGCAACAGGCCGAACTAGAATTCTCCAAGCTCTGTGGCAGTTACAGGGTTCCTTCCAGGAGTTCTCTCCTTCCTCAATGCACTCTCTCACCAAGAGAGAGGTGCTCATAGACCAAGCAACCTGTTCTTCCAACTTCAATCACCTCTCTCCCTGGAGAGAGTGTTGTACAAACTAGCCAACAAGCCACACAGGGTCCAACACAACATGACCACCACAATCAACGTAAATCCAAACCTGAATCCCTAGGATAGCAACAGATAGGTGCAACAACACAACAAGGCTCAGCAAGATAGGGACACTTTGGTTTCCTCAATCCGGCCACACAGAATAGACTCATGCTCTGGTTCTCAGGGACGCATGACAAACAATCCACGCAGGGATCGACTCAGACTCCATGGTTTAGAGCAGAGGATGGGTGTACATGCTTTTCCAGAAACAAACACCGACTTTTTTGAAATGAACACGGGCTTCTGGTTTAGAGGATGTACGGGGGTATCTCTGCAGAGGTCGAACGGGTTCATGCTCCGACAGTTGAGGGTCGAATCGAGGAGGAACCCCCATCACGACTCATCGCAACTGTTTTATTTGCATGGGCTTGAGTTGACACTTGTCACCCATGAAGCTGCATGCTTCCATCAACACGCGTTCCTCCCCATTTGGAAGTCACATGTCATTCCAACATAACTTAGGATAAAAACATATAATTCACATGGTTTTTTGGAATAATAATAAAATATTATTCCCAAGGATTTAAGCCCCTAGGCTTAGCCTCTAGGCTCAACAATTAGCCCATTTTCCCACCTTCCAGCCCCTAATCCCTTGCCCACTCTGTGGAAGCTTATCCCCCCATCACTCGTTCATCGTGTCGGCCTGGACGCAACAATTTTTATATTTTTATTAATGTTCTACATAGATACATGTACAAAATTAGGCTCTTGGCCTTCAACACTTAGGCTCTCTGGCCTAACAATCACATAAGCCCACTAGATTATATAACTTGGCTCACCAGCCTATAAAACATATTTACAATTCATTTCATAAACAATATTTACAGCAGGGCTCGGCCTTGGGGACATTACAATCACCCTCCCCCTATTTCTGCACTCTCCTTAGTGCAAATTTACACTGTATATGCAAGCCTTTCAAAATTTTCAAAATGATGCGGGTACTCTGCCCACATAACATCTTCATGCTCCCATGTCGCATCCTTAGGACTGTACCAGGTCCACTGGACCTTTACAAGATTTATGGATTGATTCCAGAGATGTTTGTTTTTCTTGTCCAATATGCGCACACGATGCACTTGCAGGACACCTTATCGTTCTACCTGAATCACATTCTAGTCGATAACATGATTAGCATCAGGTATATATTTCTTAAGCAATGAAACATGAAACACAGTATGTACATTCATAGATGCAGGTAATGCAATCATGTATGCAACTGGCCCAATCCTTCCCAAGATTTCAAATGGCCCACAAAATCTTTCTGCCAACTTGGCGCAACTTTCTAGCTTCAGAGAACTCCTGTTAGTTTTCACTTTCAGGAAAACATGATCACCCACTTTGAATTCTCTGTGGGTTCTGTTGTTATCAGCATAAATTTTCTGCCTGTCCTTGGCAGCCTTAAAATTCTTCTTAATTCTTATCATTTGGTCCTCCATTTCCTTGAGCAACTCTGGCCCAACTACTGCTCTATTAGCTGGATTATCCCAGCTCACTGGAGTATTGCACTTTCTTCCATAAAGTGTTTCAAATGGGCTCATATTCAATGATGCATGATACCCATTATTGTAGGAGAATTCTACCAAATGCAGGTAGTCTTCCCATCTTGATGGTTTGTCCATCACATACATTCTCAGCATGTCCTCTATTACTCTGTTCACACTCTCAGTCTGTCCATCAGATTCAGGATGATACGCTATACTAAAGTTCATAGTCATTCTGAATCCTTTGAACAGTCCTTTCCAGAAATTCGACGTGAATTTCAGGTCCCTATCAGACACAATCGTCTTAGGAATTCCGTGCAAGCGTGCCACTTCTTTTAAGAAAATATCAACAACATCTGCTGCCTTGTGAGTGGTTTTCAATGGAATAAAATAGGCAGCTTTTGTAAGCTTGTCCACCACCACCATGATCGAATCATCCTGCTTGCTCGTTCTGGGTAATCCTGTAATAAAATCCATTGTCACCACTTACCACTTCCATTCAGGAATGGGTAAAGGCTACAGCAACCCTATGGGGTTCCTATGCTTAGCCTTAACTTTTTGGCACTCCATACATCTGGTGATGTATTCAGCGATCTCCCTCTTCATACCCAGACAAAAATAATGGCTCTTGACTGTGGCCATAGTATTCTGATATCCAGGGTGTGCAACATAAGTTACGTTATGCATTTCTCTTAGAATAACAAGTTTCAAATCCTAGATATTGGGTGCATACACTCTGTTTTTGTATAAAAGTATTCCATTAGCTTCCAAGGTGAAACTTTCCTCTTTTTGTGGTCTCTCACGCTGCTGTAGCTTTGCTACCAAGTCTCTGTACTGCAAATCGGCATTTGCAGCTTCCAAAATTCTATCCTTAATATCAGTCCTATACATGCTAATGGCTGAAGCATGTAAGTCATACACTTTTCTACTGAGTGCATCAGCCACCTTGTTTTCCTTCCCCTTGATATGCTTGATATCAAAGTCATATTCGCACATAAATTCCAGCCACCTTCTTTGTCTAGCATTTAAGGTTGGCTGATCAAATAAATACTTCAGACTGTTGTGGTCTGTTCATAATTCAAATCTCCTTCCCATGAGGTAATGTCTCCATTTCCTCAGAGTGTGAACGATTGCTACCAGCTCTAAATCGTGAGTGGCATAATTATTTTCATGCTCTTTCAGCTTCCTGGACTCATAACAGATTACAAATCTCTCTTGGCTGAGAACTCCTCCCAACCCCTCCTTACACGCATCTGTTCACACCACAAAATCCATATTTGGATATGCAATCCTCAAGATTGGAGCGCTAGTTAACAGTTGCTTCAATCACTGGAAACTGTTCTCACACTCTTCAGTCCACTGAAACTTCTTCTCCTTCCTTTGCAAGGAAGTGATAGGGTGAGCTATCTTTGAGAACCCTGCTATAAACCTTCTATAGTAGCCCGCCATACCCATAAAGGATTTGAATTCCACCACATTCCTTGGCACTGACCATTCTCGGATGGCCTCAACCTTCTCAGGATCCAGAGCGATCCCTTCTTCTGAAATAATGTGCCCCAAGTAATGGATCCACCTTTGATAAAATGAGCATTTGCTCAACTTGGCATACAGTTGGTGTTCTCTCAACACTTGCAGCACCATCCTCAGGTGTTGTTTATGCTCTCCCTCTGACTTGGAATACACCAAAATGTCATGCAGGAAGACTATGACAAACTTGTCTAAATAGTCCTTGAATACACTATTCATCAAGAACATAAAAACAACAGGATCATTTGACAGCTCAAACAACACCATTGTGAACTCATAATGACCATACCTTGTTTTAAAGACAGTCTTGTTGATGTCTTCATCCTTAATTCTTACCTGGTGATATCCTGATCTGAGATCTATCTTTGAAAATATTTTCTCACCCTTCAACTGATTGAAAAGATCATCGATCCTCAGCAGAGGATACTTGCTCTTGACAGTTACCTTATTCAACTGACGTAAATCAATGCACAACCTCAACGTCCCATCCTTCTTCTTCATGAATAGGACTGGGGCACCCCAAGGTGACACACTTGGGCAAATGTACCCTTTCTTTAGAATCCCTTCAAGCTGCAATTGCAGCTCTTTTAGCTCTGGCGTACTCATTCTATAAGGATCTTTCAACACTGGAGCTGCTCCAGGCATCAAATTTATAGAAAAAACGATGTCTCTCTTTGGAGGTAGTCTAGGTACTCCCTGAAATACACTCTTGGTACTTCCTAAAATACATTCTTGAACTCTGTGAGTACCTCATGGTCTCCAATATTTGAGACTTCATCTCTGGATGTTTCCTCCACATGGGCTGCAAACAATTGACAGCCTTTCTTGTAGCACTTCTTCAACTGTATGGCTGATATTTCTCTAACAGCCATAGCTCTAGGAATTCCTTAGACTGTTTTCCGATTTCCCTCCTCATCCAGGCATGTAAAATTCTTGTTACGACAGTCCAGAAGGGCATGGTGTTGGTCCAACCAGTCCATCCCAATTAAGCAGTCATAAGAGCCTAAAGGAAAAATATTCAATTCAACCTTCGTGCTCAATCCATTCATGTCTACAGAATAGGACTTAACCGAATCAGTGACCTTCCTCTTGGTTCCTGTATCCAACTACACTAACCAATACTTTTCATGTTTGCTTCTTGATAAATTCAAACTTTCCACCACCCTAAGATCTAAATAATTATGGCTAGCCCCTGAATCAATTAAAATAATAAATGGTCGGTTGTTAATCATACCTTCCACTTCGATCATGTGTGATTAAAATTCTATTTGCTTGTTGTCTAGGGCTGCATAGATCCTTAGCATTCTGCTGCCCATATCCTCCATTGTTTCATCTTGCTAAACATTGTGGACGGTTCTCGCTTTATCTTTTCTGTGGGGGAAATCTCAGTACCTATGTTTTCCTTTACATCCCCAACACTCCATAGGTGGTAGTCTTGGCATTTGCTCACCCACTTTAGCCTTCCTGGGCTCTCTAAAAGATGGTTGTCCCTGAGAATTATTTCTGAAAAAGAAAGGCTTGTTTCCCTTCTACCTCTACTCTTTCTTGAACTTCTTCTGATCATCCCAAGCCTTCCGGAAAGTAGGATTTTCTCTTTGTTGTTCATATAAGCATTTATCCCTTCTTATTTCTTCTTCCATAGTCTTAGGATCATCATACTAAATGTTGTTACCAATGGAAGGTGGCATTCCACTCAGATATCTCTGAATCTTGACAGCCTCATCTTTGATGAATGGAACATACTTCAGTAGTTCCAAAAACCTTCGTTCCTATTCATCGATGGTCATGCTGCCCAGATTGAGTTCGAAGAACTCCTTTATCTTTCTGTCATAGTATCTTTTTGTTAGGTACTTCTTCTCGAAATACCTCTTGAACTCCTTCCAAGTGACATATTTCTCTCTGATGTGCTGCACCTGCACAAACTGATCCCACTACATGGATGCTTTTCCTTTCAATTGATACATCGCAATTCTTCCTTCTGCATGAGTGGAATAATTCTGTAGCTGGAAATATTTCCTCATGCCAAGAAACCATGTTTCGGCATCTTCCTCCTTCTTATGTTCTCCATCGAACGTTGGAGGCTTGATCTTGTTCATCTCTCCCTTCAATTCATCCACTCCAAATCTTCGGTGTTTTCTGGTAGGGGATGGGCTTGAACTACTGCGTGCCTCCCTACTGGAATGCTTTGGGGAGCGACGATGATGTCTACTACCACTCTTATTTCTTCTTCTCTTCTCAGGGGTCTTGCGACTCTCTGTCTTGCTTGAGTCACTCCCCTTCTCCAATTTCCTTTCTATTCTTTCCATGCTCTTCAACATTTTTATGTTGAATTCACCTGTTGATCCCTGACCCTCATGAGCTTTCGGCTATCAGCTCGACGATCCTGGGAATATTTCTACAATCTTTCGATGAGTTTAATCATATTTCCTTCCTTATCCATCTATTTTCCATGCCCATTAGAGTTTGATCCTTTGACTCCCAAGTTGACATCCCTTCCTTCCCATTCGTCTTCTGTTTCAGAGGCAATCTGCACCTCTTCCATTTGTATACTCGGATATACTAACCCTTGTTGAACTCTGCACACACAACATGAAGTCAACCAAAGTTTGTTAGGCCTTAAACCCTTAATTAAACCACAACATTCATAAACTAACATGAATAAGAGAACATTTCAACACTAAGTTTTCTGAGCTCTGTTTGGCTCTGCACTTTTCGGGACTTCGGGACTTCGGGACTTCGGGGTCTCGGTCCTCGAGACTCTCATACTCACTTTTGGGTTTCAGGGTTTTGGTCCACAAGGATCCAATAGTTAAATCCTCGACGGTTCTTTGTATTCAAAAATTTTGGGACTTTGGAACTTCGGGGTTTTGGGTTTCGGGGTTTTTGGTCCCCGAAGGTTCTCACACTTGCTTCTCTCTTCAACTCTTGACTCTCGAACTCCCAACCTCTCTTCCCCTAGGCCCACAACACAACTGTCGCCAACCACAGTAGGGATTTCGGGACTCGACACTTCGGGTTTTCGAGTCTTCGGTACCCGAGAGTTCACGATGCAGTGACTCCCAACCCCTTGTCACTCCAACTCTTGAATTCCAAAAATTTGATTTCCTTACTCTCTAGGCCCACAGCACAGATGTTGCCCTTAAAATATGCTACGGTTCTTCCATCTCCAAAGATTTCGGGACATCAGGACTTCGAGTTTCGGGGTTTCGGTCCTTGAGGCTTCCAAACTTGCTTTCCTTTCCAACCCCCAACTTTCGAAATCCCGATTTACTTTACCCTCCAGGCCCACATAGCCCAGTTGTCGCCCACAACCACGGTGGCATGTGGCACGTTCAGGAGGGTCCACATCACCCTCGATGATGTCATCGGGTACCACCACTCTTTCTTTTCTTCTCGACCCACTGGCACTTGGCACACACCCATGCATCCACGTCCATTCCAAGTGAGATCTAATGGTCAGACCTTTCTTAGATCTACGACGCAGATCTTTTCGGTGTTTAGGGGTTTCGGGCATCGGGAGTTCATGCATCCACACCTCTCGAACTTCCATTTTCTGAAATCCTGAAATGACTGTCAACCCTTCCACTTGATCCAACGGTCAAGTTCCTCTCTTACGATCTACGATGTAGATCATTTTGAAATTTTGGGTTTCGCTATTTTGTGACTTGCGAAAACAAGGTTCTTCCCTTTTGGTTTCCCAGGTGCCGAAACGTCGTTCGACAGCCACAAATTTGGGGTTTTGCGTATCATGATTTCCACATTCCTGTGCAACTCCAAAGGGTTTTTAAACCCTGCACACGTTTTCCAAATCTGATGGTCATGAGGGGTATCCTTTCAACGAACAGATCCTACGGCTCCAACACTTCTAGTGTGGATTCCTCTCTCCCTGTGGCCAGATACCACATCGGCTGCGGTTTCATAACACCGCTATACCTCCTGAGATTGGTAACACGACCAAGTAACTACTTAACACTCAGGAGCATTCAAAGGTTTGAAATTGGTCCTCTAGACATAATTTCTCCTCAACCCTCTATCCAAATACCACTTATCTGGCCCATCTAGACTCAACGTTGGAACCTTGGCTCTGATACCAAACTGTAACACCCCCTTTCCCAGGTGTCATCCAACCCACTGGTCGGGCTGGCGCTACTTCGTAGAATAACAATCTCATGCCTAATTATATATATATATATATATATGACATTCATTTAAGAAAATGAAACACATTTAAACTCAGAGTAAGCATAAGAATTACTGCTACTATAAATAATCAATGGCTTTAACATTAATTCATATGCACAGCAGAATACATGATAATTATAAGTACACAGACATGCAAAAACATAATTGAAACATCATTTGGTACTTATCTTTGAAACTGTGGTAATTCCACCAACCAGGTGCAGGCCTTCCATGAACCTCCCAGCTTTATACCACACTTCTCATCAAGCTCAGTAGTGGCTCACGCCCGAGCTGAG
This sequence comes from Picea engelmannii, assembly GCA_009831015.1. Classification (NCBI taxonomy): domain Eukaryota; kingdom Viridiplantae; phylum Streptophyta; class Pinopsida; order Pinales; family Pinaceae; genus Picea; species Picea engelmannii. The sequence continues at coordinate 418,635 of ML786087.1, read as the reverse complement.
ACCAAGCTCCACCCCAGGGCAAGGAATCCTATGCTAGGTTGAGGTTACAGGGAAAACACACAATCACAAGGAAGGAATTCTCTCCCAGGAACCACTCATACCCACTGCCCACAGACTCTCCTTCCCCACATGCCTGTTCCACCCCAGGAGTATACACCGTCTTTGTCACCTAGATAGTCCTTCAGCTGCTAACCTCCCTTGCCTTGGGTTTCAGCAATAGGTCGGACCGGAGTTCTCCAAGCTCTGTGGCAGTTACAGGGTTCCTTCCAGGAGTTCTCTCCTTCCTCAAAGCACTCTCTCACCTGGTGAGAGTCTCTCACAGGCCAGGAAACTTGTTCTTCCAACTTCAATCACCTCTCTCCCTGGAGAGAGTGTTGTACAAATTGGACAACAAGACACACAGGGTCCAACACTACACAGCCACAACAGTCAACAAAAATCCATACCTGAATCCCCAGGATAGTAACAGACAGGTGCAACAACATAATAAGGCTCAACAAGATAGGGATAGACAAAAAATCCACGTAGGGATCGAATCATAATCCATGGTTTAGAACAGAGGAGGGGTGTATTAGCTTTTCCAGAAACAAACACTGACTTTTCCGAAATCAACACAGGCTTCCGATTTAGAGGATGTACGGGGGTATCTCTACAAAGGTCGGATGGGTTCACGCTCCGACAGTCGAGGGTCAAATCGAGGAGGAACCCCCATGAGGGCTCATCTCATCTATTTTATTTGCATGGGCTTGGGTTGACACTTGTCACCCATGAAGATGCATGCTTCCATCAACACACATTCCTCCCCATTTGGAAGTCACATGTCGTTCCAAAAGAACTTAGGATAAAAACATATAATTCACATGCCTTTTTGGAATAATAATAAAATATTATTCCCAGGGATTTAAGCCCCTAGGATCAACAATTAGCCCCTTTTCCCACCTTCTAGCCCCTAATCTCTTTCCCACTCTGTGGAATCTTAGTCCCCCATCACTCAGTCATCGTGTCGGCTTGCATGCGGTGGTGTTTATATTTTTATTAATGTTCTACATAGATACATGTACAAAATCAGGCTCTTGGCCTTCAACACTTAGGCTCTCTGGCCTAACAATCACATAAGCCCACTAGCTTATATAACTCATCTCACTAGCCTATAAAACATATTTACAATTCATTTCATAAACAAGATTTACAATAGGGCTCGGCCTTGGAGACATTACACTTGGTGAGTCGATTTCCTTGTTGAAGTAGAGGTCTTTCTTGTACTTTTCTTGTGGAAGGATGTTATGAACTTGTTGGAGGTGTTGGATCTGTTCAACATATCTGGCTACACGATCTTTCTTGTTCTGAGTGTGGGAGGACTTTTTTGGTGAAGAATCAACAAGAAGAGTTATATCAATGGGGGCTAACGGTTGGATGCCAAAGCATACCTGAAACGGGCCATGGCCAATACTATTAGGTTGAACATGTGGAAGACTGTCATTCTCTTCGTGCTCCTCTACAATGTCATCAACCTACTTATGCTGGATAATAAGGTCTTGAGCCAAGGTTGTAGTATTCGTAGTGACCTCTTGTTCATCTAAATGGATCATGAAGAGGGAAATTTTTTTGGTCTGAGAGATTACTTTGTGGAATTGTTTTTCTGAGATCAATGAAGTGGCAGTAGTTGGAGCTACCTCTGGTACCCTGTAGACCTGACCTTCGAGAGTAACAATGACATTGTGGGGTCGAGACTCATAGATTGCATGTTGTTTCCACATATATGATTGTCTTGAAAGAACATCAAAGACTTCAAGTGGGGAAACATCACACACTACCTCATCCTCGAAGGGATTGATTCCATAAGACAAGCATCACTGCTGGATAACACAGATGTCTCGTCCCCAGCTCAACCATTCGATGGTGTATGGTTGGGGGTGTGGCATCATTGGCAACTTCAATCTCTTGACAGACTTGACTGAGATCAGGTTATTCTGACTCTCACTATCAACAATGAAATGTAGTGGGGTCCCCTTTACCCACATCTCCGAGAGGAAGAGGCGCTCCCCCTCCTCGATCTCCTTTGGTTCTTTTGGTTGTATTGTTGTGGACACAATGGTAGCAGTGGGTTCTACATCAATGATATGTTTCCCTTTATTGTGCTTTGAATCAGATTTAGGTTCTGATTCTTTTTCTTTGAGATACACCACCAATTAATGTTTTGAGCGACATTGTAGAACATAAACTGGCAGAATGGGGTAGATTATCTCTTAAGAGAAATAGATGGTGACTATGCTTCACTCACAATAAGATTTACATCACACTCCATTGAATTCTTAAAGGGCATCCTTCACCTCAATTATATATGAGAGAGTGAGAGGAGAACAATTCCCATGATGCATGTGGGATAAATTAATCCAAGTTTATAAAATTCCATAGGCATGTAAAATAGTAGGAATTCTTGGGCAGTTATCCATCCCAGTACTACTCTAACCCAAGTGCGGTTAACTACAGAGTTGTAATGGGATCCAGTGCATTAATGGTATGTTGTAGGCATGTACATAAGATCATTACATGATGTTTGCAATTAACAAATGAAGATGGTATTACATTCCATTCCCCATCAAAAGGGTGAATATCATGGTTTATCAAAACCATAGGCTCGTAAAATTGATTCATTAGAAAAGGTGGTTGGCCACCGAGATCCACTTGGATCATTATGTGGTATTTTACATGAACATCTCCCCCATAATCAGTTGTATAATGTATCTCGGTGCAATAATATCAATGGATGTGTGTACATGAGACTCTCCTATGGAAAATGTGATCAGCTTGCTCACAAGAATGTAAGATGATCACATTTTTTAACTAGGGGAGTCTAATGCAAGCTTCTTTTAAGGAAAATCCCCTAAACTAGTGGGCTTAATATAGCATACCAATGACTATGCTGAAAATAAAAATCCCAAACAGAACATATCACAAATATATAATAACATAATTCAAAGTAAATAACTAAATAGTGAGAGAAAGAGAAGGATTAACTCACCTGGAGTCCTACGGTTGTTGTAGTTCCTGATTGTCACAATCTCTTTAGTCTTTTCCAATAGTTCCTCTACAACCTACAAAAAAATTAAAGATGCAAGCGTATACAGAGAGTTAGTTATACTAATAAGTACCCTTTAGTCTCATGAAATGTAACGCTAAGATCTAAGCAATTAATGTTCTATAAAGAATAAATGAAAAAATTGCAAGATAAAGATTACAAATTCAAATCTTTTTAGAAGGAATGAGTTTCTATATTAATTAAACACTTAAGATGGTTACATATTTATACATGTCATGTGTGGCACTACCCTATTGAAATATTTATTGGGTTCCTCCACCCTTGCTCCTATTATACGGGTTAGTTTTGACTCCAAATTCACCACAGGGACAGAGAGAATATAAAGAGAGACTGTTGGCAAGATTGGTTGGTGATCAAAAAGGGGATGGAAACAAGGGTTTCCATGTCAAAAACCAGTAGGAAAAGGGTTGTATAAGGGCTTATAGACTTGGCGTGGATAGCCAAAAATATGTTTTATTTATGCTGTGCAAAGAATCATTAATTATCATTACCTCTCTCTTTGGACCAAATGCCCCTTTATGCAGTCTCTACTTGGTTAAAGATTATTTCCTAATGGGCCTAATGGTTAAGAACATGTGTTTCCTCTTAAGAGGTCACAGGTTCAAATCCAGAGGGGGGTAGGGTATGTATACCTTCATAGACTTTACCAGTCAAATCGCTGGGCGGAGGGGGGTCCCTTGTCCCACAAACAAGGGGGTCTCATACACCAATTTGGTGTGCTGGCTTGGCCGTGACCTTAAAAATAGATTATTATTATTATTATTATTGAGTATAGGTAAAAGGAGTTATGAAACTAAAAAAACCCACAAATCATCCTTCAATTAATAATACATATATGTTTTAGGAATTTATTCACATGTATGCAACTATCCCTTGGGTATCCTACGTATACGCATGCTATATAACTGATAGGACACTTATATATTCCAAAAGAGTGTTTTTTTAGAATGTTTCAAGAAGGTATGGGGAGTAGCGGTCTATAAGTAGGATATGGACTAGACCAATAAGGTTTTCAATGCTTCAAAGGTGGAAATTGATGATATAACAGATGTCCCCTAATGTGTGAGGTGAGAAGAGTAACCGATGGCCGAAATACATTATAAATATTCAAAGGGCAGTGTGTTAGGGTGAAGGTTGTCAGGATCCAATCTAAGAACAACAACCAAACATATAAACATGTTGCAATTTTCAATCGTCCAGGTGGGCATACCTTTTCTCAGGTGTGATTACAAGCATGGAATCCCATCAAGTACACTACATATCCATGAAAATGTATATGTAGAAAGCAATGATCATGGCCATGAAAGAGATACACTATGGATCCATGTCAAACAAATATCATAGCCACGACAAAAATATACAATGGATAAGTTATCACCCTATAATTTATAGGATCAACTAGTGACTGGAATGTTATCTCTCTCTAGTGTTTTTGTTTGTCAAATGATTTTTCATTCTGCAAATAATTTGAGAAAAGAAAAAAAAAGAAAAGAAGGAAAAAAAAAAAAGAGAAAAGAGGGCATAAAAGAATTTCAATAAGAGCCCCATGCAATAATAGTGACTTGGTCCATACCTTTCAATCATGGCCAAGTTCTTTTTAAATTGATGTTGATAGGGTTAGTGAATAATCTTGGCTAAACTATTTAATCTTAGCCAAATGATCTAGGTTAGTTAGTGAATAAATCTGGCCAGACTGTCTAATCTTCATCAGGTAGCCCCAGGGTAGAGTAAGTTCTTAGCCCAACAATTTAATTTGGGTTAATTGTCATAGGAAGTTAGGATAGAACATAGGCTAGTTTGCTTTACTTCAATAAAACTAGCTTGATGATTGATGTTGCACCATGTTTTGGATGCTCAAAAAGTTGTTTGTCTAACCCCTTGGTGATTTAAAATGTAAAATCTTGAGAAAAACCCATGAAATGCACTTATCCTAAGTTCTTTGGGCGCATATACTTTTTGTGCCCTCATTTATGCTCCGCTCATATATCAATGGCCCAGATCTATGGTGGACAGATCTTTTCGGACCCCCCCAACTGTTCTACCTTTAACGGAAGGGGGGGGTCCGGAATTGATGATAATACATGTGCGCATCTGGACGGCCCAAGTTTAAGCGCTCAGATCTATGGTCTATATTGGATTCCGGACCCCCTGTCCATTCTGACTTTAATGGAGGGGGGGGTCTGGAATGTGTGATAAAGAGCGTGCACAAATCTGTGGTCAAAAGGAAAACACACAGATCAATGGCTCAAGGTGTTTTTTGGACCCCCCAGACTGATCTACTTTTAACTATGTGGGGGGGGGTCTGGAATGGAATCTTACTCTGGCAGGCCCCTATCTATACGTGGCATGAATTTACTAGTCCCAAGTCCCGCCACCTCCTACTGTTTGACATACCTCATTGCCTCATGACGTCATCATCCACCTTTTCAAAAGAGTCACATCCCATAAATTTTGTTAGTCCTTCCCCCTCATTCACTCGTGGCAAGCCCCCTCACCATGATCTTTCCCCCAATCGATAACCGCCACATCATCCATCTGTATCCCTCAGTCGTTGTCACCTGCCATCTCACACTCTAAGTGACCCGTTGGCCATTTATTACTGGATAACCTATCTGTTAACCAGCGGACCTGTCCCCCATGCCCAATGGACACCCGTTTCCTCAAAATTACCCTCACTCTTCATTCCTTCACCATTTACCCACTCATCGCACCAGAGAATTTACACTATTTTCTTCTCCGTTACATTCAGTCGTCCCCGCAAACGTTGTTTTTATTTGTAGGTACCATTACAGTAATGGCACCAAAGTCAAGATGAATAGAAGGAGAGGAGAATCTGTTTCTCCTGCCCCCTATCAACCTCGACAGGATTCCACTGATCGACAAAGATTACTTAATCGCAGATACTAATTGCGATTTCGATTTCACGGACCTTCAGTCATGGCTCAAAGAAGTTTTCCTGGACCAGAGTGATGAAATTGGACTCTGGAAGTCCAACCTACCCCTGTATCTCTTCCCTCAAATTCACCATTTTCCAGAGCTTTCCCTCAAGTGCCAAGCCCACTATATTCCCGAGCAATGAGCCATCGTATCCTTGTACGGGGAAGTTATTTTCCTCATCATGCCTGAAACCATCGACCAAATGATGCAAATATCTTGAGCCAACTCCGCATCACCTTTTAACCTTGAAATCCTTACAAAGTTATACCAGAAGATGACTTTCCCTCAAAGAGCTCAAATATTTGATCTTTTCCTCCCACAATCCGCTCAACTACCCGCTACAAATCCCCCTTATCCTTCTTCCATGTTCTCAACCAAAGGAAACTAGATTATCACATCCCTATGTGCCTTGTTGGGTTATTGTTCGGATCAATGGGTAGACAACCCATCCTGGGATTTTTTTCTATTTTCTCCACCGATGAGAAGCCCACTACACAGTTCGATTCAGCACGTTCCTTGCGAATAATATTCACAAACAATACCTGTTCGTTTTCTTCCAAGTGGACAAATTTTATTTTTCCATGCAGAAGATGGACAGAGATGGAAGACCCCAGGCAGTAACCGCGTGGACCTCCCTGCTCAGACATAACTCCACATAATTCAGTTTCAAGCAGTTCATTGATCAATTCTATCACCCAGTGGTAAGTATGCTTAGCGGTAGACCCAAACCCAGGATTAATGACGAAGTTTAGAGGATCCTACATCTCTCGGATCACACAAAGACTGGTGATTGGTATCTGTACCAAAATCACACTGAGATCAGAGTCTATGGGTGCGTGTTGGCCCCATATAAACTACCCAAATACTTACCTATCAGAATTTTTTCTCTGGAATACATAAGGTAGATGATAAACTCTGATGATATTCACTTTGTGTCTTTAAAAAAAAAGCAACAGCTCAGAATCAAAGGGCAGATTGGCTCTTTCATCTACAACAATTGAGGTGTCGGGGAGGAAGCAGATAGGCTGCTAAAGGAAATGAAGTTCTTCATGAGTTTCACATGGCACTACAATCCGTGCAGGATTATTTCCGAGATGAGGGTGAAAAACAAGAATATCCCGAATGTCCATGAATCTAGGACTGAGTTCGAGAAATTTGCAAACCAGAGAGGAGTTGGAAGAGATGAAAATTGAGGACAGAACAGAAACCATCCTTGAGGTCAAAAGAGTCTTGACCAAGAGAGGGTTGATGCTACAACTAGAAGAAAAGGTTCAGGCCATGGACCTAGGGGTACAAAGGTTTTTCAGCAAGATTGAGGCTCTACAGAGGAAAGGTGTTCCTAGTCTGAAGGTGATAGACGACAAATTGATGACACTCCCAAACTACAAAAAGAGACTGGCTAATGTGGCTAAGGACAGTTCAAAGTTTTCAGGAATTCAAGGCAGCATCACTGGCAAGGCATTCCTAGATGCACTTCAGTTGGACATCAGCATTCAGCATGAGATCCGGTACATCTTCATCACTAAGCCCACTTTCGCCAAGTACACAGAAATGGATGAAGTTTATCGAAGGCTACTCAAAGTCAGCATTCCCAGTCATCTTCGATGGGAAGAACTCTGTGACTTGATCGAGTAGCAGATGAGTTTTCCTAGACCAGTCATTTATCCAGTCAGATGAGGTCATGCAGAGGCCTCCCCAATGACTCACCCAAAAAACCACATGCAGTTGTGACACATCATCAAACAGTTCCTAGATTTTTGTAGATTGTTAAGTTGGTTAGGCTAAAAATAGATTTACCACGTCCTGATATTTAATGACAGGATCGTTTGTAATTTTGGGTTATAAATACTTCACTTTTCGAAGTATTGGGGGTTGATCTTTACGCCCTGCGAGCTATCAGACTGTAATATTTTTCAAGAGATCTTCCATTAATACAAAGAGGCATTTTTACAGGATTCTTGCGTGTATTCACTGGTGATGTTTTTCTTTCTAAGTTAAATGTTATTCTCGCTTTGTTATCACACTGTTTTCTAAATCTAATCTTTGAAAGTAATGAATGTTGCAGGATTTATCTTCGTATACCCTGTTTATCACTTTGAAAGATTTTTATGTTTTATCTTCTGATTTTATGGTAAAGAAATTCTTAATTGCTTCTTTATTGTAACTGACCTTCTCACCTTTTTCTGTTATTCCTCATTTATGCTACTAAAAGAATCCAGTGATTATATTATCTCTCCCTGTGAAAAGTTTCTTTGTTTTTTGGTTTGGATTTCATTCTTACAACATGGACCCCATAGCCCAATGGATGTGTAAACTATCTCAGCCAACCCGAAAAACACTACAACAACAAAACTAACTTATTTGTTTACCTAGCCTAATATTTTAAATTTGAAACATATCTAAATCTTATAGAGAGATCCCTCTCTGAAGTTGGTAGGGATAGATCCCAGCTTCAAAAGTGGTTGGATAAAGTTACCTCTCGTAGATTTCTTCTTATTGACAACCTCTAGGAAATTTACAGAGCGTTAACAGGATCTATGTCGCAAAATCAATGAAGCATATCTAGAGGCAATTGAAAGAGGATTGATCCTTCACAAGTACCGATGTGAGGAGTGGTACTATCCAATCTCAACTTGGGAAGAAACATAAAGGAGGTGATGTTACTACATTCCCGAGGTCTTCAAATTAACCGTTATGGTATGAGTCTACACTATGCAGAGATATGTGTTGAAGTTGAACAGAGTGAGAAATTGTTTTATTACCATTCATTGATGTATATGTTAGAAAATGTGAGACAACCCACCGATAATGAAAATGGGAGTCAAGGTACCTAGTACAATATAACAAGTGTGAATAGAGGTTTTGATGTCGAACACCTCATAGAATCTATCGGTCAAGTAACATTGATGTATTCCCACTATCAATAGTGAGGGAACCTGCAACTAATGACTGCAAGCCCCAAGGTACTAATAAGGACTCCAGATCCTTGTCTCAAAGAAATATGCATTGAATTCGATGGGAAGAGATCGAATGGAAGGAGCAAATTAAGGAATCCCCCATAATCCAACACAAGGAGTAGTAGAAAGATAAATATTTTGAAGGACTTGAATGAAATATTGAAAGGAACACCATGAAGTATGTCTCTCACATGCACCAGATGTAAATAACGCATGAAAATGACCCTCTAAATAACAACCAATAAGGAAGATTGTCGACAAAGGCGAGGAAACCACCAATGAGGACAAATGGAATCCAAGGTATTGCACAAATCCCAATGTGTGAATAATTTTATTATTGTCGAACACAAGAGAAACCACTCAGTCATCCACCAATGATGGAATGCCATCTCCTAAGAAAAATGTCACCTATCAATGATGTAAATAGGCCCAAGGTGCAACTCTAGGTCAAACTCTCAGAGCAATTTGTCGTAGTCAATATCATCTTAACCCGTCGGTAGGAAGTGAATGGAAAATATTCATACCAACAGAAGTATAGGATAAATATACTCTTGATTCTGATATGTCATTGACATAGGGGAAGGTCGACTTGCAAAGTCGAGGATTCTATGGAATGGCCAACATAGTATAAATCTTCCTATGAACAATAAAATGACACAATATGTGACTTAGGCAGCATGGATTGAAAATGAACATTGACATAATTCAGTGAGTCAGGACAATGAGAGACTCTCCATAGTGACTGGAAGAATAACTAGTTTGAGGAGTAAAAACTCTATGTCCCTAGTTCAATTTCCTAGATCCATACTAACCAAAATTGTTGAGACTACACTAAAAAATTTGTGCTTTGTTCAGAGGTGTCTCAATTGTTTCCAATAAGGATAAACAAGACTCATTCCCATGCTCTTTTTTTGTTTTTTGATTTTTTTTTGTCATTTTCATATTGGAAATCCTAAGAAAGAATAAAAGAATGCTAAAACACATGGAGGAAACGAGTGTCGCGAGCAAGAAAACTAGTTCCAAGCACAATGAACATACTTCTTCTCAATGAAAGGAAGCATGTGCAAGGTATGGCCACTCAAGGGGAATGTTTCCTCCTAGGGTACAATTGTCAAATTGCAATCGAAAGAATGAAATGCTAGCGACTGATGAGAATGCATAAGGAGATGGCTAAACAACAATAATATGAAGTTGGAATTAGGTTCAAAATCCAAAGCAGTGGAATGCAATGCATTATTACAATTTAACACATAAATATGGGAGTCTCGTGGGTAAATAGCCAAAATAATATTGAGAATAATATGAGGTTTCAAAGCAATGTCATGGAAGGACTATTAGGACTCTCGAGCCTAAGAAAAGCTTTAGCATGGGCACCAAAAGGAAAAGTAGGTGCTAACTAGGATTCCCATGATGGTAGGATCTACCACGAACTAAACAACACTTATTCCGGTCGGAAAAAAATGAGTTGTGAATAAGTGGGATTGACCCTAAGGAAAATATATAATAGGTCATTGTTAAATGAAAAATATGAGGCTAAATGAACCTCACCTAAATTCTAGTGATGGGAAAATTACCGTAAAGAGTCATTAAAAATGGACTAGCAGATATGAAAAGTAGAATTATAACCATCTTTCCTGCAAAATCTCAATTCAAACAGTCATTATGTTCAATAAATATGGTCATTAAGCATTTAAATGACTAAAAATGGTAAAAACTATATAAAATGGGTTTAAAATTCGATATAATATGGAAAAAATAATTGAAAAACATTTTTGTTTGACCTTTAAAAAAAAAAGGAAAATAGTGGGAAAATATTTCGAACTTCCAAAGGTCACAACCGGAATTACGACTGTTGGAATCCATCACCTTCAGGACCAGGTAAACTATCTCTCAACCCCCTTCATTTATGTCTAGGAGTTTTTTTATTTTCCTTCAGTTATTTTTTTCATTTTTCATTTTAAAAATGGATGGGCTCATACACACCCATTCTTGGTACATGGTGTTGGATAAGAATTATGGAAATAATATTCATGAAAAATCCTAAGTACATAATATGTGCGTAGAAGAAGAATATGTCTGCAAAAGAAGAAGGAAGACTAGGGAGTGCACAATTGAGGTGCATTCATGAGTACAATGCATAGTGAGAAGAATAAAGCACAAGAATAAAGAAGGGAATAAACCAAGAGAAGAAAGAGAGTGAAACAGAAGGATGACAACGCCACATGATAAAATTATAAGGACACGCAAAATCCAAAAGAACAATAGTGAGAGTGAAAAAGAAGCATGTAGACTGAGAAGCATCCCAAACAATAAATTCAACTCGATTTATCGTGCATTGTAATAGGGTTTTGGGATGAACCAAGTAGGGTTTTAAGCCCTAGAATTTGTGTATAAATATGTAATGGGTTGGGAGAATAAGGTTTTTTATCATTTTTGTTCTTCTTCTTGAGTGAGTTGAGGAAGTAACCATTGAGTCTATGTCTGAGTGTTGAGGAGATGTTGCAGAGAAAGAGAGAGAGAGGCTTGCACTGTATAATGACTAGGCTAGGAGAAGGAGAAGATAATCATGATGTACATCTTTGTAAATCACAGTGTGCAAGCCTGAGACACTTTCATAAAGAATAATAAAGACCCCAGTCATTGTGGACATACCCCAAAGTTGGGTGAACCATACTAACTACTGTGTTGAATGTCTTTTGTGTGATTGTTCATGGGTTCTGTCTAGATGCATATTAGATTAGATTTTTCTTATGTGTAATCATTGCACAATAATTATGACTCTTACAGTAACGGTTTTATGTTTGAATTTGGAATATAATGGTACTATGAATATGAATTCATTAAGTATATCATGAATAACAAAGACAAAATTACATGCACATAACCAATAAGTAAGAATGAATAGAATGGTCACCTCCCATTCCCTCACTACTGCAGAAAATTGGTTCAAGTACTCCCAATAGATGCCTCTAGCGATACTTCATCTGCATGTAGGTGATGCTGAAAGGGTCAGTGTCTAAATGGTTTTATTGGTCTAGATAACTTGAAACTAGGGTCTTACAACCGTGCATGCACCAAGAGATAGTTTTGTTGTTGGAACCCAGAATTTGCGATGAAGGGAATGTTTTGGAGGCCGACTAAGAAAGAGATATCATAACGGTTGGAATGGAAGGATCAATATTTTTCTCAAAAAGAGAAAAGAAACCCTCAGATGAGTGATAAGCAATGGATGAAAAGGTATGTGTACACTGAACTACATGAAATTTTCTTTGGAAAATTTCTAATTATTATAATTGAGTGACTATAAATATTAGTGGAGAATACTGGAACATACCGAATGATAGTGTTGAGGAATTGGAATCTTGAGTTGGTAAGACAACTTAATTATGTAGGTAATCCAAATATGTGCACAATTGATTACTGGCTGGATAACATACTAGCAGGATACATTATAGAATTTGCAATAAATTGTACCCAATCATACAGTGTTACAGAAATGGACTTTTTCAAAGGTTAGGGTGGAAGGTTCATGAAATCATTAGGTATGTGGATAATGATTTTGTTGTGTGATAATTGCGTGATGACAATGGAATTCGACTGTGAAGGGGCTCACACAAATAGGGGAACTATGGGATGACTAGAGGATAGTTTGAGGATAGGAGAGAATGAAGGAATAAATGAAGAAGGAAGGGAGGGACTGAGGATGAATAGGACTGAAGAGGTTATATCAAAGGAAGAAGATGAGTTTAGAGTATTTAATGGAGGAAGGAGGTACAAGAGGTGAAATAATAGGGCTGAGAAAGGAGATTTGCATAGTGAGCTAGAGGGGAGAGAACCTTGCACAATAGTCCAAATCATGGAAATACCACATATAGGAGGAGAGGAAAAGGAGTTCCAGTTCACTCATATAATATAATATTTGTTAATTCCTACTCATACTAGTTCCTGTGTGAAATCCATGACCCCATGTGCATTACCACAATTAGAGATAATAGTTGAAGACTTATCAAAAGAAATCATATTGAGAAAGCAAGGATAAAGTAGTAGCAATCAAAGCAGTGGAAGTAGTGTGCATAGTCAAAGTCAACCAATATTACCAAGAAGAGGTACCTCAAAAATAAACATGGAAATGATAGAAAACACCCTCATACTGCCTCAGTTCGATGGAGTTGGGTCAGAGGACCCATAACAACATTTTTTTGTCCACGAGACAATTTGTGTTGCTAAGAACATCCAAGTTGAGGCTGTGAAGATCGCGTAGTTAGAAAAAACATTTTGATGCTATTCGTTACTCTAGTACATGAAGTTGCAAAGTACCACCCCTACATGAAATGCAAGGACTTTGGTAGAAATAAGAAAATCATTGTTAAAGGAGTTCAAGAAGCCAAATTCTGAGTTGCAGTACATTACAGAACTAAAGGAGATTAAACATGTGGAAATAAAGTCAGTATGGGACTTCGATCAAAGTTTCAAGGACCTAATGGGTAGACTGACTTTCCAGATCCCCGATCAACAACATCTAGAATGGTTTATTACAGGACTTCTTCCACACACCTGTAGGTTGTTGATTCAATAGAAGCTTGTGTCGTAGCCCGAGGCTCTGGAAATTACAATGAAATTGGAATCATCCCTTGTAGGTGATAGTGAAGGGATGGTGGAACTTCAAAAGAATATTTTTGTGTTGACGTCAATTGGTAGAACTTACAAAATGGAAGGGAAAATGTGAACAAGTTCAGTGTACCAAGTGTAGGACCGAAGGTCATTATAAGGACAAATTTCCAACATTCACGCAGTATTTGGTGACTGGAGTGTCGAATCCTTTACCAGGAGGGGGGTATTGTGAGATATGTAAGAAATGGAGGCATCATCCAATTGAGTTTCCACTACTACAGAAGTATCTGAGTACACCAAGGAACTTATTTTGCAATTTTTGCAAGTTAGTTAGCCATGGAGAGAAGCATTGTCATGCATTATATTTGATGAGGGAGTGCACTTCATATATGTACAGGATCCAAGAGGATAATGTTGAGATAGAAGGGTGTTGTTCACCATATAATAATAAGAGAGGCTTTAACCCAATAAATCGAGGAAATTTTGGCAGAGGACGAGGTAGGGGAAATTTTGGCAGAGGAGGAAGAGGATCGATAATATGTTACAAATGTAATCAAGCGAGACATTTATCTCATGACTACATGAATATGTTTACAAAATGCACATACTGTAGAGCACTGGACCATGTGAAAAAATATTGTCCTCAACTAGTTGCAAAATGGAAAGGTGTAGTAATCCAGATATAAAATAGTATGAAGAACATACATATTTTATCTAGAAATGACTGAACAACAATGATATAACCATAAAAATACCATAATAACACCAGAATAACACAAGGAAGAGCAACTTGATTAATGATAGAAATTTTCACTTTCCTCTTCGAGGGGGGAAGCTCCAACATAGAAGACCTCTATCACAATAATATCCAAGACTAAACTTCTCATACCCTCTACTCTTATTTATACTAAATCTATCTATCCAAAAGAACAATCTAGAGGAAGCTCCTTCTAGAAGTGGAAGCTTCTATTAGGTCTTCTTACAATTGACTTATTCCTCCTTAATGTTAGGCCTTATTAATATTTACATTTATTACATGGAAATATATTATTATACCCACTTGAGGGGTTAGATAGGTTAGGTCCCTAACATGTCCACCCCCTTAAAAGAAGCCTTGCCCACAAGGCTTGAGATGAGGAAATTGTTGTATAATGTTAGCTGGCTCCTAGGTGGAATCTACAGGAGTTGTATCTTTCCACTGAACTAACACTTCCTTGATGGTGTGCTGACAAAGACGACGCTCATGCTGGTCCAAAACTGCTTATGGCTGCAACCAAATAGATCCTTCTTCAACCAACATGGGAAGGTTGGTTTGAGTTTGGCACTTAGTTCCAGTCACCTTCTTTAAGTAAGAGACATGAAAAACATGATGTAGCTTAGAAGAAATAGGAAAAGATAACTGATAGGCCACCTATCCCATGTGCTTGATAACTGTATAAGGACCATAAAATTTGGGTGCTAGTTTTTGACAATGTTTGGCCTTGAGTGAATTTTTTTTATAAGGTTGCAGTCGAAGAAATACCTCGTCTCCTTCAAAAAATTGATGTTATGAGTGACCTTGATCGACTTATTGCTTCATGTGATTATGAGCCATGACCAAATTCTCTTTGAGGGTATGGAGAATAGCTTCTCGAATTGTAAGTGTTTGGTCAACCTCCTAAACCTTTGAGACACTTCACATGTAGGAGAGAACAAAAGGTGGCTTTTAGCCATATATTGCATCAAAAGGAGTCATGCGAGTAGTTGTATGGTAAGAAGTGTTATACCACCATTCAACTATTGGTAACCATTGAGCCCATTGATTTTTCCTTTCAGTGGAAAAACACCTCAAATAAGTCTCCAAACACTTGTTGACAACTTCAGTTTGACCATCAGTGTAGGGATGATAGGAGGTTCTGAGGTGCAATTGGGTGCCCTGTAGCCGGAATAGTTCTTGCCAAAAATTGCTGGTGAAAGTGGGGTCTCAATCAGAAAAAATATAATGAGGCATGCCATGAAGCTTGAAGATATGATCCATGAAAATTTGAGCCATAATGGATGCAGTAAATGGATGTGGAAGAGAAGAGAAATTATCATACTTGGAAATATGATCAACTACCACCATGATGACTGACTTATTTCCTGATTTAAGTAATCCCACAATGAAATCCATATATATGTACCTCCAAATAGTGGGTGGAGTTGGAGTGTGCCAGGGTATTTGGTTGTTTCTCCCTTGTTACATTGAAAAACATCACATTTTCCCCCAAAAGTGAAAACGTACTTTTTTATACCATCCCAGAAAAAATAAAGTTTGACCCTATCATAGGTTTTGGTAAACCCTGAGTGCCCAGCTGTGGGAGTAGCATGAAGCTCAGAAAGCACCATGGATTTAAGTTCTGACTATTTATTTAAATACAAATGACCTTTGTAGTGAAGCTCATCATTGTGCCAAGAGTACCCTAGGAAAACTGGAGAATTATCTTGCAATTGTTGGATTAGATGTGCAATTTTAGGATCTTGTAGCCGTTCCTGGGGAACAACTTGGAGCCAATATGGTACAATGAAGTATAGGGATAAAAGGGACCCGTCATCTTCATATTTTCGAGAAAGAGCATCAACAACCACATTTTATTTTCCTTTCTTGTAAATGATCTCATAATCATATCCAAAGAGCTTAGTTACCCATTTTTGTTTCTCTGGAGAGGAAGGTCGTTGCTCCAAAAAATACTTGACGCTTTGATGATCCGTCTTAATTTGGAAGAGTTTTCCTAAGAGATAAGGGTGTTAGAGATCCAATGCATGTAGAATAACCAACATTTCATTTTCATAGATTAATTGGACCAAATTGCGTTCTAACAATTGTTTGTTGGTAAAAGCCAAAGGTCTTCCCTCTTGCATAAGGACTGCTCCAATTCCTCTTCCAGAGGCATCACATTACGGGACAAAGGTCTTTGTGAAATCAGGAAGGGCCAACGCTGGAGTAGTGCACATAGCCGCCTTCAATGCTTGAAAGGCCAGATTAAATACGAGAGTCCAAGTGAAAGAATTATTTTTAAGTAGAGCAGTGAGAGGTGCTGCAATCTTTTCATAATTATGAAAAATCTTGTGACAATATCATGTTAAACCGATAAAACCATGCAAGATTTTGATATTCTTGGGGCGAGGAAAATCCTACATTGCTTCAATCTTCTTAGGATCCACCCGAACACCAGCCTTGCCAACAATATGACCCAAGTACTCGACTTTCGAGTCGCCAAAAGCACATTTAGAGTGTTTGAGAAAATGTTGATGCTGAGAGAGTAGATGAAGAACTTAATCAACATGGGCAAAATGGGATTGCCAAGTTTTACTATAGATGAGAATATCATCAAATAAAACTAAGATAAAATGATGGAGAAAATGATGGAAGACATTAACCATGAGGCTTTGGAAGCTGGAGGGGGCATTACACAGGCGAAAGGGCATGACTAAGAACTCATAGTGACCCTCATGATTTTGAATGGAATTCTTGGGGATGTCAGTGTCTTGGATACGTATGTGGTGGTAGCTAGAACGCAGATCAAGTTTAGTGAAATACTGAGCACCACTCAACTCAACTCATGGTTCTTCAAAAGTGCCAAAATGTTTCCCTAGGAGGGTGACGTCTTACTTTTAAGGTTTCTTTCATGTGCAAATTATGAATTAAATATTATTATTATGTAAAAGGGGAAAATTAAAGGAAAGTTTCACTCCTTACTTTGTGGTTTACCCTTGTAAGTGGAAAAATTATGTTTAGGAGGTTGATATAAATAGAGATCAACCTCATTTCATTTTATCATACCTCTCTCACATGAAAGAAGACACTCTTGGCTGAATTTTGTGCCCTTATTAGGCATTCTCTCTCTCTCTCTCTCTCTCTCTCTCTCTCTCTCTCTCTCTCTCTCTCTCTCTGATATGGTTCCTATCTTGTCTAATGAATTTAAGTGGTGCGCTACTCTTGGAGGCTCTTTCTCTTTTCTTTGGTGATGAAAATTGATTGGTAGCTATGGTTTTGGCTTGGCGTTTCTCGGAATTGGTAAGAAAAATATGCACTTTGTTAGTTTTATTTCTTGTTCCATGGTACTTATTGGATATATCCTTGGAGGAGTATAAGGATTTACTACCTCCACCAAGTTTTATCATTATTGTTTGTTGAAAAGGCTAATGCAAGGGTTGCTAAGAGGAGTAAAAGGGTTTACACCCTCCTAGACTTTACCTTGTTAAGGTTGTTATCTCAAGGGACTAAAAGGGCTTACACCCCTTGAGATTTAGTAATCCTAACCTAATACAAGAAGACTCCACAACCCATTTGGAAAGGAACTAATTTTTTATTACATTGGAGAAATAAATTCATTGCATTGGTACACATGATTTATCGAGATATAACATTTGTTTAAATTGGAATCAATTCTGTATGATTTAATATTTCTTAATCCCTAAGGGAATTTTATTTAGCCTTGTAATTGTCATTGTTGTTAAGAAATTAATTCTACATCCATTAGGGCTACAAAAAACTCATTTTCTTACATCAATTACTTACATTTCAATCATGGAAATTGACTTCTAAACCTAGATTATTGTTCTACTGGTTATTGGTTATATATATAACAGTTTACTTGTTTATTTTTATGGTCGGAACTTGGTGTTGTAGAAATTGTTTGCTACATCCATAAGGATGCCCTAACACTTTGCTGATAACTTCATTTGGCAGCCCTAATTTACCGTCAAATTTCATGTTTAAGTATTGAAAAGTTATCATTGTTTTAGTACTTCATTGTCCAATAATTATTTGACAATTTTGATGGTCAAATCTGCAGTAACTAGATATTGTTCTTGCTGATATATATTTATGTTTATTGTTTCAATATAGGACAACAATATTTTCTTTCTTGTCCACTTCATTTCAGGATTGTATATTGGTCATTTTTCTTTTCTCAGACAAGTACAATTCTCTTGTACAGGTAATCAAGCACTTTCCATCCATAAACCATCCTCAAGACTCGTTATAAAGTATTTTCTCACTTATTATCTTGACCTATAGGGACTTCACTTCCATACTCTCATTATCCACTTCATTTACCCCTGGGGTCACCTGTGACTCCCCCTTGTGTTGGATTCTTCCTTCATAGAAGCGAGAGAGAGTTTATTTGAGGTGAAAGTGGGTAAAATATCCCACTGTTATCATCATCCAATGGATTGGGTTGGGATTTTCCCAAGCTGTAGTTTGCGCGATAAAAATTACCATCTTTAGCAAGCTACCTTCCATACCCACTATTGTTGGCCACTATTTTTCAACACTCCTCTCTGTTTTTACTCACTTCTTTCTAACTATTAAAAAATCCCCTTCTTCATAATCACTTTTCCTCTTCTCCCATACTTTCTTGACTCTTACTCTTTCCACAACAATGATTACACTCAAACCCTGTTATCATAACTAAGTTGGTTTACCTTCTCACTCAACCTCCTACATTAATTCAATGATTGAGTGTTTGATAAGTCAAAGGGATAAATGAATAAATGATGAATTGATTAATGGATATGGCTTAAGACTCAAGGCATATGGAAACCCTTCAAAACCCCCATTAACCCCCCTCTCTTGTGGAATCATAGCCCCCCATTACTGTACTCCTTACCCTTATAGCAGTCAACGGTGTATTGCACTTTATTATTTTCAATGTACAATGTTTACATATTACATTGCTTGGCACTTGGCCATTCATAATATTTTCAAGGATAAAATGCTACATTATGGGTCAAAACTAGGGTGTTACGCTCTAGTAGGCCATAGCAATATAAGGGTCCCGTGTGGTGGTTCAAGGATGTGTTCATTGCATAACAACGTAAAAATCTTTGTGGGTTGTAGGTGTTATTCACGATGCTTGAGCCAAAGAACATTCATTTCTAGGTAAAATGATGTTATTGTCCTCCCTTGACCTTAGTTAGACCTTAAGACCCATTCTTGGTTAACAAATAACCTAGTCATGGTACACATATCCCACTCGGAGGTGACTGATACCCTACAAAGATCATATGTGGTGGTTTGAGGACTCTTCCATGGTGCTTGAGCCTGCGAAGCAAGGATTTGGGCTAGATGCTCTTTCTTCCCTCCCTCAACTATGGTTAAGAACCCAATACCCATCCACGATGCCCAAGACCTCATAATGGCACTCATAGCCAACTCAAAAAATACCAAAGACTCCCTAGAGAGGGCTCATGTCATGGATTCTAGGTGTTGTTAATGGAAAATGAGCTTGATAATGTTTAATTAGATATTATGGCCCTTATTTTCCCCCTTGACCATGTTTAGGCCTTGACAACTATTTCTACTACATAAAACTTAGTCTTGGCACAAGTATCTCACTCGAAGGCTTGTAAACAACCCCTGGAACGAACTCATGTGTTGGTTCAAGGATTCCTTCAAAGCCCTTGAGCCTAAGATGATTCAACCATATCCCAAGGAACTCATTTTCCTTCATCAACCATGGATGAATCCCCATAGCCAATCCTCGTAGCCAACCCTTGGTGCATAAAACCTCCTAATGGCACCCATAAAGGGCTTGTGTTGTGGTTCACAAGTTTTGTTCATGGCTATTGAACTTAAAAAGCTATTTTCAGGGACTAAAGCCCAAGTGTTTTTTTCCCTAACCATGACACTTAAGCTCAAGAATATTCATTTAGGTTTAAGCCTCTTGTTTCCAAAATTAACTATGTTTTGATAAAAAAAAATCCACTTGGGTTTCCAATATTTACCATGTTTTTATTAATTGTGAGCGAGCCACAAAGTATCGTCAGATTTCATCATAACATTGTTTGATTGCATGTATAGGGCTGGTGAATTTAAATCAATGGATTTATAGCAAATTTAACAGTATAGGTTTTGAAGCTCTATTTGTTAATTGAATTTCTTCATGCCTATGCACCATTAACAACATTTGTATCATTCTCATGTTAATTAGGCCTAATATACTTCGTAATCGTTGTATATCACTGTGCATGCAGTAAGAAACTGACCTAATAGTTAATTTAGCGATTTTGAATTCAGAAACTTGATCTCATATTAATGTTCACATTTTAGTAGTGATGCAAATGTGCTCTTATTGTCTGAGTTTTATTCATGTCTGCCTATCTGCATACACCAGTCATAAAAACCTTCTACAAGAATTTGATGAAGAAAAAGAGAGGGGCTAATACTGAGAAACCCTGTGCCCAGTGGATACAAAATATATATATATATATATATAGAACCTCAGCAATTGATTTGGGATTATTGTTTTAGCGTTTGTGTATTTAGTTGCGTTTTTAATACGTTAAAAAACTGATTTCTTACGAATATTTTAATTTATACATTTTAAAACGGTTTTCTTATAAATAATTTATATTGGTGTTTTTATAATTATGTTTGAAAATCATGGATCAAAATTGAGGTTTTCATAAGTTTTTTAATTCTTCATAAAAAGGTTTAAAATGATTCTTAGTACTGATGAAAGGTTTAAAATGATTCTTAGTACTAATGAAAATTGAAATAAAAAATCAAATTTTTATTCATATAAAGGTTTTAAATGATTTTTTTGTACAAATGAAAATTAAAATAAAAAATCAAATTTGAAGTGAAAATTATTAGATATTTTTTCAAATAAAACTAAAAAATTTCTTAATATGTTTTACTTTTCATTGATTTTATAGGTTGGAAAATTTCCTAATATGTTTTACTTTTTTTTTTTTTTTTATAAGCTTTTTTCTTTTATTAGTATTTTTCCCTTAT
>ML786087.1:366364-397066 GCA_009831015.1 Picea engelmannii | reverse complement strand
TATATATATATATATATATATATATATATATATATATATATATATATATATATATATATATATATATATATATATATATATATATATATATATATATGATCTCAAATTTGAAATAATCTAAAAATCTTAGATTTGCATATTCCAATGATAAAGAGGTTTATAATGAATGGATTATAAATTTTATTGGTGAAATTTTATTTTATTTTTTATTTTCATATAAAAAAATAATTTGTTTTAACTTGTGAATTTAGAAGGATTATAATAAAGTTAATCTTTGATTTTGAAATATAATCTTTCTCTTCAAATTTTATTCATGAGAAAAATGGTTTATAATTTAAATTCAACTTCTAATTACAATTGTCAAATTCTCCATCACTTTAATACCAATATTTATAAAAACTTCAAGTTCTCCATCACTTTCATACCAATATTTATAAAAACCTTATAAGTGTTTTTTGGGGTTTTTTTTATTAAATTTTTTTTTGAAGCTATCGTTTTTTATTAAAAAAAAGTTACTATATTTATATATATAGTATAATATACTATTGATTCGATGGAAAAAAATGATTTAATATTTACTACATTATTAAATTTTAAAATTAAAAATTCACCAAAATAATAATATAATAATATATATAGTATTGATGGGATGGAAAATATTGATTTAATGTTTTCTTCATTATTAAATCTTTAAAAATATCATTTATATCAACACCAAAATAATAAGGCAAAATTTAATTTATAGAAAAATGTGATCCATTTGTCAACAATGAAAAGCATTCACTATGCATGTTATGGCTTTATGCCGAGAAATATTGTGCTCTTTCGTGTTCGTATGTATATTATTTGTCTAAACCACTCTTATCGTGACCWYCTAACCACAACTTTGAGCCCYATAAGAGAGTGCGAGTGTGTATATATTGATTTTTTCACTAGGTTTCTTTTAATTTTTGTTTAAGTGCCGAGGCAGTTTAGTAAATCGTATTCCCTTTTGGGGAATCTTCCTAGGAATTAGGCCATGTTAGGGTTTTGTAGTGGGAACCTACATTTTCTAGGGTTGATGACTTTTTTTGTTTAGTTGGTCATAGTTGTCTTTTTAATTTTGTATTTTGGATTTCTATTCTAGTGATTCACAACAATGGATTTTAGTTGTATTAAGTTGTATCTCTGTGAAAGGAAGTGGTTGGAATATGATTTACATAATTCTCTACAAAAAAAAATTTAAGGAATGATTTATTTGATGAGTGTTGGCTCTTGGTTATGGAAGCAAGCAAAGATCAAGGAAGAAAAGGGAGAATGTGAACTTCGCAGAAGACACAGTGACTGTTACTAGGTCGAAGTGAGAAAAATAGAAGAAAAGATGGAGCGAAGCAAGTCATTGGATGAGGAGATCGAGGATGACAGATCAACAAGAAAGAACGATCATGGATAACTCAACAAGTGGAAAAATCCATCGTTAGATGCTTTGGAGCACCACGCAAGAAGGAAGGAAAGACAAGCAGGTGAATCCCTAAACATGCAGGTCAAGTTGACCTAGGGTTTAGACACCTAGGGTTTTGGTATCTAGGGTTTTGGACACCTAGGTTTCGGCCTAAGGATGTTGGTGAGCTATTGTAATGTATAAATAAAGGTCATGAGGACCTAGTTTGGGTTGGTATGGTATTATTGGGTATAGTTGTATTGATGATTAAGAGTGATTATTGTTGTGTCAGAGAGAAGCACTAAGTGTGAGAGCCTTCTGGTGTTGTAAGATCTTCAGCTGGGTGCGAAGATCGATCCTGTAGCTTGGTGCATAGGAAGGGGAGAGAAAGACAGGAGAAGAAAGAGGATATGCTAGATAAGAGCGCAGACAAAAACTGTATGCTTCATCCTAATATATTATAAAGCATAGTTCTGAGGACGTAGCCCTAGAGAGAGGGTGAACCATGTATATTTGTGTTGTGTGTGACTGATGTTCTGTCTCTGTCATTGATATACTGTAATTGCAATACTATGTTAGATCTAATAAGTAGATGTGCATAATAGATCTAAGTTGATAAGTGATATATGAATGTTGTGATGTTCTTGTGTTAGATCCACTTGATCTTCCCTTTGGTTGTAGACATCTTTGTCCTGCAACCCCCTCATAATTGCTTCGGGTGAGACTACATCTACTTCGCAGGTGTTTCTGAAAGGGCTAGTAGTTAGGGCTTGTTGGTGCGCTCTTGGGGCTAAACCCTGGGTTTGCCCCTGTGCCAACAAATGGTTTCATTGTCGGGACATGAATCTTCTTGAGGAAATGTCAAGGCGGTTCCCATTGAAGACAGAGATTCAAAAGTGGATAGAGGATCAAGAAAAGGACTTCGCTGAAGCCCAGAACAAGAACCCTAACCTTAGTATAGAGGATTAGTTGGAGAAATATATCTTCACTGATATACGCAAAATTTTCTTTGGGGGAATCCATGAAGAGCTATACGAGTGGCTAACTAGATTAGCAGATACCCAGTTTGAGATCCGATGTAGACCTCCTATGGTTTGGACATCGAAGTTGATCAAGAAGGTCAAAAGAGTTGATAACACCATGTCACGAGCAGTAGATCACTGGTTTGATAGCACCATTGGAGGGTACATAACAGATTTTGTTGTTGATAGAGTAGAGTCATACAACCAAGTTTAGCAATATTTCTTTAAGGGACCCAGAGGCAAATTTTTACAATTCCTGAAGTTGAGACTCAAGATGTTATTGCACGAGAAGAACATCTTGAAAATATAGTAGATTGGTCGGATATAGAAAGGCTAATGTTCAAGAATTCGAATAGCGACAACGACACAGAATCTGGACATACTTGCAGTGGGAGAGTGTTCTGAGAAGTTCACCTTGCGAGCCTGTTCAAGTAGAACTATGGGGAGAAAGTTTTCTATAGTGGAGAAGAGGCAGATCTGACATATGGGGAGCATTCAGAACCTGCTGGAACAGAGGAAGGGAAAGATAAAGAGATTCGATGGGGAGAACCTGAAACTTCAGAAACTACGCAGACCATCGAAATAAGTACTATTGTCCCTCCTGTTGATTCAGTAGTATTAAGCAACCAGAGTACTCAGATCACTGTCAATAGTAGTCGACCACATATTCAGTCAAGAACCCTAGGAAGATCTATGGAAGATGAAATGAGGCTTCCTATCTTTAGGGGAGATGGATCTTAAGATCCTGATCGGCACTAGCTCCTATGTGAAGTCATATGGAATATTAAAAATGTCACTGGTGAAGCTGTCAAAAGAACCCAATTTAGTACCACTCTAAGGGATCACGCACTGAGCTGGTACATGAAGCTTGTTCAAGGAATTGTACAACCTAAGCCACTAAATCAGATTAAGAATGTGTTGATTGCAGAGTTCAACAAACCCAAGTCGGAGTCGCAGTGTACTACCGAACTGAAGGAGTTTAAGAAGAAGGTGGTCGAACCCATTTGGGAATTCAATCAGAGACTCAAAACCTTAACAGGTTGATTAACTTTTCAGATCCCATATGAACAGAAAAAATAATGGTTCATTACTGCCCTCTTACCACACATCAGATTCCCTCTGATGCAACAGAAGATTGCTTCTCATTCTGAGGCACTGGAGATCGTCATGAAGTTAGAATCATCCCCTATGGGAGAATCCAACTCAGGTATGAGTCAGAGCTTGAGTCAACTGACTAGTTTGTCTCTCTAGGTCGAAGATATGAATAAAGACAAGGGAAAAGATAAAAGAGAAGACATCTGGTGTGTTAGCTGCAGATCAGAAGGCCATGACAAGGAACACCGTCCACTATTCAATGAATACTTGGCTTCTAGAGATCCAATCCCTTTGAAGCAAGTCACCTTACCTTGGTGCGAGGTATGGAGAAACATACATCACCCTGGTGAGTGTTACTACACGAAAAAGTATGTTCAAGCACCTGTAAATTTGTACTGTATATTCTGTAAGTCCGTAGGACATGATGATATGGATTGTAGGGCTTACGATCTCATGCATGAAATATCAAGAGACATATATAAGATTCAAGGTGAAGTACAACAATAAGGAAACACTACGCAGTATAACTCTCCTGGGAGAGGAAACTTCAATCCTCATGGTGGATTCAGATGAAGAGGACGAGGAGGAGGAATGGGTCGAGGCTGAGGATAGATAATCTGTTATAACTGTGCACAACCAGGACACCTCACAAGGGATTTCCAGAACCCTTGTACTACTTGCAGCTACTGTAGCTCATTTGAACATGTTATAGAAGATTGTCCTATGTTGTTAGCTAAGCTTCAGGAAAGATGAGGACCTCAGTCGAACCCACAAGTACAACTGATATACGCTGAACCTCACGAAAAACACCCTAGAGTGGCTATTATAACCAGAGGAGGCGATGTTACAGGAGGCACTGTTACAGGAGAAGATAGACAGACCCAAGGGAAGAATATAGAAGATTCAAGGATGAGGAAAGCTACAGAGAAGACACAAATGTTTGATGCAAAGAAAGAAAGACAAATTTTCAAGGAGGCAAGAAAATAATTCAGAGACAAAGGTTCCTCATCGAAGACCAGACTAGAAGTAAGAGATTATGGAATGCCTCTAGCATTTTATCAGTCTGCTTCGCCAAAAGAAGGAAAAGAGGTAAGCAAGCTCATGGAATTTTTATATACTTGTATTAAGTTGATTCGGGATGAGAGTGTTGTACAAGAGTTACAAAATTTAATCAGACAATATGAGATAGGAAAGATAGACCCCTTACTAAATAGGGAAGTACAACAAATCAGTAAGAAGAGAAGGACAAATAAGGAATTACATTTGAATGCTCAAATAGGAGAGTATGAGATAGATTATGTAGTCCTCGACTTAGGGTCGAAGGTCAATGTCATGAAGAAGAAAACCTAGGCACTGATGGGAAAACCGAAGTTGATCTATTCTCCTATAAGGCTTAGGATGGCCAACCACCAAGCTGTAAGTCCATTTGGTAGAATGGAACATGTCCCTGTGGACATTGATGGAGTAAGAACATTTGCAGATTTTGAGGTAATTGAGATAGTTGATGACAACTGCCCTTATGATTTAAAGAAAAGACGTATGAATTTTGAAAGAGATGGCCTTAGGTTCATTGCAACCTTATATCCATATGAAGTTCAATGATACACAGAGCCCATCAAGGAAGAAGATTGTGCATACGAACTGGAAAACATATACAAATTAACAACCAGACAACATGATTACATTAATCCCATAGCCGATGGAAACTTAAGCTAGCGAAGTGAGAGCGCATGCTCATAAGACTCAGAAGAAGCATTGGAGAATTGGAAGAATAAAATGTATGAAGTATCTACAAGAAGATGTGCTAGACTAACCAGAGAAGTTCGCTGGATCGACACAACACTAAGTAACTTACCAACCTTTGATGGCCTAAATCCTTTAGAAACTGTCTTGTTGGACTTTGAAGAGAGTGTACCAATGCAACAAAGACTGTTGGTGATGGATGAGGCCTTGAAAGAAACCCCAACAAGATGGTGGGGGACGCACAAAAGAAAAATTGCAGACTGGGTACAATGTCATACCTTGATGACAACGTGGTTCTCAGTACAAGTAGAAGGCTGCGAAGTTCGATACACAGGTCGAAGATGCCCAAAGGACCATGTGTGAAGCTGTGAGGAAGCCTAGAGAAACATTCCTCAAGAACAATGGGTACACAAATTCATCAACACACTAGACACAACACCTATCAACTGATACCTTCAAGCAGAGCTGCGCTTCATCACTACAGATTGGAAAGGTATGACTCAGAATTTTGTAACTATCTTCTTATTTGAAAGTCGATATTCCTCAGTAGATCAAGCATTACAGATTGTGAGACAAAAAGTATTCGGGGAGGCATCTAGCCTTCCTTTGGAACAAGAAGAGGATGAATGGACTGCGACTCTCCAGAAACTACAAGGTTGTTACAACATCAATGCTGATGAATACGATGATCCAAGGAAGGTAAACATCATAGAAATAAAAGGATAGAGAGATGTAAAAGGACCAGGAGTTGAGTTACCATTTATTGGACAACCGATCAAGATTAAGAAGGTCAATATTGGAACAGAACAGACCCCGAAGCTTGCTAATATCGAAGATTATTAGGATGCTGCTACCATTGACAACATTACAAAGTTACTGCATGAATATCAGGACTTGTTTCAAACCAAGCTCACTGATATGAAGGGCATTAAAGGCCCTATGGGAGAGATGAGGATTCCTTTGAAGCCAAACGCAAGACCAATAAAACAGAGACCTTATAGACTAAACCCTAAATATAAGGAAAAAGTGAAGATTGAGCTTGACAGAATGTTGGAAGCAGGGATTATAGAACCTATCGAAGAGTCAGAGTGGATTAGCCCTATGGTGGTACAAGACAAGAAGAAAGGAGAAATCAAGATATGCGTAGATCTGAGGAAGATGAATGATGCTTGTTTGCATGACCCCTTCCCTACACCATCCACTGACAAAGTGTTAGATAATGTGGGAGGCCAGGAAGTATGTTCTTTTACAGATGGATTTTCAGGATACCATCAGATCTAGATTTCCAAGGAAGATCACCACAAGGCCACATTTGCAACAGAATGGGGATCCTACCAATATACAATGATTCCATTTGTGTTAAATAATGCCCCAACCATCTTTTCCAGGGTGGTGGTCGAAGAATTCAAGGAATTTCTACATTAATTTCTAGAATCATATTTCAATGATTGGACTGTTTTTAGTTTATTGAAGAATCATATTAAATGTCTAAGGCTAATGTTGGATGAATGCAGGCAATGTCAAATTTCCTTGAACTTGAAGAAATGTATTTTATTTTCACCATTTGGAGTTATGTTAGGACATATTTTATGTAAGCAAGGATTGTTGGTAGATCCATCCAAGATTGCCATTATAGTTTATCTACCCCCTCCTACTTTAGCCAAACAACTGCGTACTGCGTTGGGACACACAGAATACTACAAAAAATTCATTAAAGGATATGCTTAGATTACAACACCCATGGAGAAGTTGTTGAAGAAAGATTGACAGTTTAGTTGGATAGAAGAATGCCAGCAGAGCTTCGACACACTGAAACAGAAAATGGTTATTGTGCCCATTCTAGTTTTCCCAGATTGGACGAAGGAGTTTCATGTGCATGTCGATGCGTCTTCCATTTCTTTAGGAGTTGTGATAGCATAGCCAGGAGAAGGAGATATTGACCACTCATTAGCCTTTTCTAGCAGTAAGCTATCAACTGCTGAGATTAATTAAACCACCACTGAGAGAGAAGGGTTAGCCATGGTACACACATTGCAAAAATTTCACCATTACTTGTTGGGAGGACACTTTAAAATGTTTATTGATCACTCTGCGCTGAAATACCTAGTCAACAAGCTAGTGTTGGGGGGAAGGATATGCAAATGGATTTTTCTATTTCAAGAATATGATTTTGAGATCTTAGTAAAGCCAGTGAGAATTAACAAAGGTCCTAGCCACTTATCAAGGTTGGAACATGGTGAAGAGCTGACCATTATGGAGGATGCACTACCGGATGCACAACTACTGGCCATTAGAAATATCAATGACCACTTTGCAGAGATAGTCCAATTCCTGACAACAGGAATGGCACCTACTGAATATACAATTCCTCAGAAGAAACAATTAGTAGTGCACATTGCAGACTTCTCACTTATAGCTGGACATCTATACAAGATGGGACCTGATGAGATATTGAGAAGGTGTGTTATGGAGGTAGAACGACCACTGATCCTCACAAAATATCATGAAGGCATCACAGGAGGACATTACATAGGGAAAGAAACTGCGCAAAAGGTTCTTAGAGATAGCCTTTGGTGGCCTACCTTACACAGAGATGCTAAAGACTATTCCAGAGCCTGCAACGTATGCCAAAGAGTCGGGAAACCATCTAGAAGAGATGAAATGCCATTAGCCCCACAACTGACCCTACAAGCATTTGAGAAATGGGCCATTGACTTTGTTGGACCTATAAACCCACCAGGAAATCGTACAGGAGAAAGGTACATAATTGCAACTACATAGTACTTGACTAGATGGGATGAAGCAGGAGCAGTTAAGGACTGCAAAGAAACTACAGTTGTGCACTTCCTATTTGATGACATCATAACCATGTTTGGATGCCTAAAGATCCTTATGAGTGATCAAGGTACACATTTCATCAATAAGATAGTTGAAGCCCTGACTGAAGAATTTCCACTCCACCATCAGAAGAGAACAGCTTATCATCCAAAAGGAAATGGGACAGTTGAAGCATTCAACAATATGTTGGAGACAACTCTCACGAAGATTTGCAGTGTGAACATGGATGATTGGGATCTAAGAGTAACAACATTGCTTTGGGCCTATAGAACCACTTGCAAGAAGCTAACAATGCAGACCCCCTTCAAGTTGGTTTATGGTCTCAAAGTTGTTGTTCCAATGGAATATTTGGTACCAAGCCTAAGAATTGTTGCCTTTATAGATATGGATAACCCTGGAATTGTTCAAGAGAGGCTTGCACAGTTGGTTGAATTGGAGGAAGACAAATTTATTGGAGGATTCCATCAGCAAGTACAGAAGGAAAGAGAGAAGGCCTATCTTGACAGGCACATCAGGAAGAAGGCATTTAAACAAGATGATCTGGTACTGGTATATGACAACAAGTTCATAAAACATCCTGGAAAGTTCAGAACACATTGGCTAGGGCCATATCATATCGCTTATGTTACAGAAGGAGGAGCTGTGCAATTGAAGACTCTGAATGGGGAGTGGAGGGAAGGTTTAGTGAATGGGAGACAGTTTAAATTGTACTATGAAAACCAGCTGCCCCGCAGCTCTCAGTAAAAGCATGAAGAAAATGTTATAGGTACCAGGTGCAGTTGAAACTGGGTACCAGACATAGAAAAGACAGTTTGCACAAGGGAAAAAGAGGAGGCATCGAGCAGAAAGTAGAGGCTACATTGTGTAGTCTGGAGTCGAAGTAAAACAAAAGGATCTGGTCTGAAGTGCCTCGAGATGAGTCATAGGTGAGTGTTGGAGGCTTGTTGGCCCTTGGTTATGGAAGCAAGCAAAGATCAAGGAAGAAAAGGCAGAATGAGAACTTCTCGGAAGACACAGTGATTGTTACTGGGTTGAACTGAGAAAAATAGTAGAAAATATGGAGTGAAGAAAGCCATTGGACGAAGAGATAGAGGATGAAAGATCAACAAGAAAGAAGAATAATGGAAAACTCAACAAGTGGAAAATTCCACCGTTATATGCTTTGGAGTACCGCGTGAGAAGGAAGGAAAGACAGGCTGGCAAAGCCCTGAAAACATGGGTCAAATTGACCTAGGGTTTTGGTATCTAGGGTTTTGGACACCTAGGTTTTGGCCTAAGGATGTCAGTGAGCTATTGTAATGTATAAATAAAGGTCATGAGGACCTAATTTGGGTTGGTACGACATTATTGGGTATAGTTGTATTGATGATTAAGAGTGATTATTGTTGTGTGAGAGAGAAGTGTTAAGTGTGAGAGCCTTATAGTATTGTAAGATCTTCAACTGGGTGCAAAGATCAATCCTACAGCTGGGTGTGCAGGAAGGGGAGAGAAAGAGAAGAGAAGAAAGAGGATCTTCCAGCTAAGAGCACATACAAGAACTGTATGCTTCATCCTAATATATTATAAAGCATAGTTCTGTGGACATAGCCCTAGAGAGAGGGTGAACCACGTATATTTTGTGTTGTGTGTGACTGATATTCTGTCTCTGTCATTGATATATTGTGATTGGAATACTATGTTAGATTTGATAAGTACATGTGCAGAATAGATCTAAGTTGATAAGTGATATATGAATGTTGTGTTGTTCTTTTGTTAGATCCACTTGATCTTCCCTTTGGCTGTAGACATCTCTATCCTACAACCCCCTCATAACTTCTTTAGGTGAGATTGCATTTGCTTCGCAGGTGTTTTAGAAAGGGCCAGTAGTTAGGGCTTGTTGGTGCGCTCTTGGAGCTAAACCCTGGGTCTTCCCTTGTGCCAACACTGAGAATGTGGAAGAGGAGTTTGAGGGTTTTGATATCCAAATTTCAATTTGGTTTCAAAACCCTAAACACATACATAATGAAGAAAACAAAATCATCATGGCTATTAGAACCGAGGGTCACAAGGGACCTTATATCTCTACAAGGAGGATTGAGGATTTGATGGGTGGTAGAATGTGGGAAGGTACTAGAGTGGATATTGTGTGGAACGAGGTTGTTCTTGGATTTAAAAATGAGATAGATTCTCTTAATGGAGGATTTGGGGGTGAATATGGAGGTGGGTTGTTTAATGGGGGAGGATATGCGAGAGAGGAGGTGAGTTTGTATCATATTCCAATAACACATATCCTTACTATAAGAAAATGTTGTAGGTAGATCTTTTCAACCCACTTTTGTGAATGAATTTTGCAAGGTTCATATTGGAGATGAGTGCTGACTTTTGTGCATTAAAATATTCCACATGATCCTAGGATGGAGTGTGTGTAAGCATGTATTGTAATTTAGTCCTCATTTATCCTATGATGCAATGGAATGTAGTGATTGAATTTTTTTTTCTCTTTTTAGTACTTCAAGAAACATGGTATAACATGCTGCACCTCATAGAGAAAACTTCCTTTTGCTTAATTGCAAGGTCTAAGAGGTAAAATTTCTTGTAGTTTGAGCTAACCTAGTCACCTTGAAGATCATCTCATTCGATGGGTTAGACAATGAAAACTTTGTTGGCATCACCACTAAACCATTGTTTCCTTTGTTTTCAATACGGGTTTGTTTCATGATTTTCTCCTCCCTAGATGATTACCTACAATTATGTGATCTTTTTTTTGCTTCGATTAGGTTGATTTTAAGCTCATTGTTTTTTTTCAAACTAGAATGGTCATTACATAGGGAAAATAGTTGACATTGAAATGCTTTCCTATAATTTTTTTCGTTTTAACAATAACGACATTTTTGGAATTGTATTTTGGAAACCATACATTTTATTGTAAAACCTAAACTTTGTTTTAATTGAATAGTTTTGTATATTGTAACATAACTAATCATCTCATTAATCACTCATTACTATGCTCAATGGTTAAGGTATTTTATTCTTACTATCACCATCTTAGAAAAGATAAGGAATACTATCGGAAGGCCATCCTAGCAAGTACTGAAGATGTAGATGTCCTCTCTCTTTATGTCAATCTGAATGGGATGTTCACAAACACATACCTGATGCCAAATATTATTGTGATTACATTAGATGGTTGGCTAATATGTTTCCCTTCTCTTGATTGATTTATTCAATTATTTTCAACTCTATGTATGTATTTTTATTTTTAAACTCCTTGAATTGTTACATGTATTTATTTGATTACATTTTATCCTTTTTGTAAACATGACATGGAGATGATGATTGTTTTAGTTCCAAATTGTTCCAGTAAATGTTTAGGATGCCTAGATAAGGATTTGGTGGATTTCAATTATGATGTCTTCAAATTGTATAGAATTAATCATAACTCATATACAAAGGGATCAAAGATTTATATCTCCAATGGCTACATAAATGTATTATATCTTTGGATTTTAATTTATGAAGCCGATTTAATTGATGTTACTTAATAAAAAAAAAAAATTGCAACAATGTTCTAGGATCATCTACTCATTTTAACTTTTTAGTCTTTGACATGCATTGAATATTTCATATCCATTTGTTCTGCATAGTGATATTTGATGTAAACCTTAGTATGAAATCTAGTGGAACCTAACAATAATTAATATGGTCGTATTTGGCGTTGTCTAAACATTCTATGTTTTGGCATTTTTCACCAGACTATTGTTTAAATTGTATTTTCGAACACATAAATAGATTCAATGTCCTGAAAAACCCTTGAGGCACTCAGATTATAAATACTTAACCACCCAAATATGTAGATCCAACAATTTTTCACCAAATTTCAGCCAAAATTAAATGAATAGTATTCCCAAAAAAAAGCCAAAACGTAAAGATTTTAGCCTACAACGATCTCATTTATCTCTAATTTTAAATACGTAAGCTAAGTGATTGATCAATGGCGTTTATCAACGAATCCATTAAAGTGTCTCAAGTTAGTTGTCATCTTGGAAAAAATAACCACACAATAAATGTCATTTATCAATAAAACCCAATAAAAGTGTCCTAAGATAGTCATAGTCATGGGAAAAATATTCGCTTCTCAAAAAATACCAATTGAGATTGGTTCATTAAGTCGAGTGGTATGATGCATTTATCCATTGGTGGAAACAAGGTCACCTCCTAATTATCGTGATGCCTATTTGCAATGTGAATATCAAATGTTAATGCTTAGTTATTAAGGATTGGAAACTTGACATACTTCTAGTAGTACACCATGAAGAGATTGTTGCCATATTGTCATTTTAATCACGATACCCTAATAAAGTCTAACGACGTCCTCTAGACGCTAATAAAGTCACGCTAACAAGGACTCAACACGACTTCCCAAGAGATAGTTTGCGCTATCAACACAATTAGCGTGACTTAGCATAAAAGGATTTGCACTGAAAACGCATCAACGCGATTGGGAAAAGCAAGGTTCGCACCCTCTCGGTGACGACACAATTTCTCAAATGGGGCAAGCGCATTCATGACATTGCCTACACTCACATACCACCGATCACAAATCCGACCCTGCAATTCAATTTAACCTAACTTAGGGATTACTCCACCACTTATACTATCCCCATTCGTACATAAAACAAGAAACATGTTAGATTAAACGCTGAGAAGAGGCTATTTAATGAAGTCCGGGTTTTTCATTCAGAAGACACATAGAAAAATGGTGTAAAGTTATGTTGTTGAATTTTGCACTAGAGCATCCATTTATTATCCCCAATTCCATCCATCACTCAATAACTTAAGTTGTTAGAAGAACTGAGCATCTTTCCACTCGAGAACTCAGTTTATTGTTTGATATCATCACCCTTACCAGAGAGAATAAGAGAGTTTATGTATAGGAAGGACAAGATCGCTCCCAAGGAGGAAGAAGAGAGACAATTTGTAGTTCCACTGCCTCTGCAGTGTTCTCAATCAAAGATCTAGCCAATTGGTAGCAATTCCTTGTGTTTTCAATTTCTCGTCGCATCTTACTATTTATGCACTTGTTCATGCATCTGTTTACACTTTTTTACTATGTATGCTAAACTATGAACTAGCGTGTTGTGTTACTAACTACCTATGGTGACATTTGGATTGTTGTTTGCGCACACACATGGTCTATTCAGTCTGAAACATATGACGACTCCATTAGGGTTCTAAACTTGAATTCTCCCTTTGTATGTGGCTAGAACCCTCTCTCTCACCTCTCTGGTTTTGTAGGTCATCCAATTGGTTTTTCTAGATGTCCACTTTGGGAATTTAGGCCCTAAACTCTCCAAAAATCACCAAATTCTCGGTTTTATGTCATTTTGCAGGCTCCACATGACTTTCGCAGAAACAACCGCGTTGAGGTTTGTCATTAGCGTTGTAACTCCATTCAACTTTTACACTGTTAGCACTAATAAACACACAATTTGTTCATCAAATCTGCATTGATCTACTTTTCTATTAGGTTAAGGGTGGCCCTCATCCCCCTTCCGTTGTGGGGGTTTAGTCTTTAAATTCTTGCACTTTTTAAGCTAGAGACCCCTTCTTTTGAGTCCATTGTTCTAAGTTTGATTAGCTCATCTAGTTTAATTAAGGAGGATAAAATGAACCATCATTTTGATTATCATATGACATGGATGACTAGTTAGGCATTTGAACTCTTAGTTAGAGTTATTTCATCAATCTGTTGTTGCTTTATTTTTCAGGACCAAGAAACTTTATTTCTTACATGTTATTATGCTTTTAATCTCGCACTCCCTCAAGTGATCTTGGTGAATCATAACAGGTTTCATAAGTCATTTTTTCATCCCCCTTGT
This sequence comes from Picea engelmannii, assembly GCA_009831015.1. NCBI lineage: Eukaryota > Viridiplantae > Streptophyta > Pinopsida > Pinales > Pinaceae > Picea > Picea engelmannii. Next base: position 383,090 of record ML786087.1, on the reverse strand, counting down.
ATCTAAGAAACATAAGAAATAAATCAAAATACGAAGTAAGCACCCCACACATCTTATATTTTTGTTTCCATGTTTTTTCTTTTTGCAAATCACATCAATCATTAGGTGAGTCCATGGACATCTCAACACCTCATAGTTTTGTTTTACAATATTGGAACTAAACTATTGTAAGGACCCCAACTGTCCACATCATCGTACAATCTGGGATAGTTTCATTTTCATAAGAAAAACACTTAGGAAGTTTAAAATATTTTTGAAAGGACCCCATATGTTCACATATTTTACAACCTAGGAATCAATTTTCCAATTTTGCAAGGATTTTCCAAATTCTATGGTTGAATTAACAAGTAAAGGACCCTACGACGTCCACATTCTATAAACATAACCACTATCTTTTGTTCACATTCACTTCTTTCACACAACACTTTCACACATCCTTATGCATTCAAAATTTCATATGACTCTTAGTATGCTCTTCTCCTTGCTCCCATAAGTGATATAGGAGAATTATAAGAGACTTACATGTTCTCAGTTGACTTTGTTTCACACCCTTAAGGAACAAGGCTGGTCCATGGCCCATATCTCAAAATATTTAAAACAAAAAACCTTAAGAACTCACTAAAATCCTCCATATGAGGTTGCAAAAGAAGATTTTAGTCTAAGTTAATATTTTGGGGCTAGGTATCCAAAAAACCTCTCATTATCTATTTTTCATTATTTGAAAATTCAGTGGTTCACTATTTAGGGAACTTAAAATCATCCAATTCATGTGTTCTTATGTCATAAGGCAGGGAGATACATGTGAAGGGGTAAGTGTCAAGGTTTGTTTGTTTCGTTCATGCCATCTTGAGCCACCCAAATCTTGTGAGGCTACCTAGATTATGACTAATTTCTTAGGCCGATTGTCCCTTGATGCACTGAACTGAGGTAGATTAGTGGCAAAAAACTAGGATTGTCTACATAGGTGGTGATTGTGGGATGTAATTGCACCTAAATCAATTTTTTTGTGACTATTGGGAAATATCACCAGTTCTTTTAAGATATGCACCCTTTACCCATCATTATCACTGATTTTTCATACCTTCACTAGTTCTCCATTGGTGGCTTGAGACTCATTGTGAGGCTACAACCTCTATTTTGCAAGCTGCAACTTGCTGATAGCACCAAATCTCTGTTTTCTTTAGCACCTACTAGAAGGAAGCCTCCCTACCACCCTAAAATATAAAGTTTTCTATATATAAATTTATCACAGTGATACAATATTTATCAATGGCTTACCGGTCTCATCATTGTTCTTCTACACTACTCTGCTCTACCTGCATCAGTGTCTTCTTGCAGCCCTTCCTTATGTTTTATGTTCTTCTTCCTTTCATGCTCTGTGCGCCATGTCCCTTCTATGCACCATTCCTCTTCTATGAATTTCAGCTGCTGCACTCTGCCTCCTTCTACACACCTGAATCACTCTAAACAACAACACTCATCTCTTCTTTGTTCTTCCTTTTTATTCTCTCTATGCATCTTCTGCATCCTCTAATCATCATTGCAACTCTTAACATTCTCTGGCGGTTAAACACAAGCGTCCATCATCACTGGGTGTTATTCTGAGATTCCTTATCCTCTCTAGCAGTCGAAACTCCTCGTCTTATCTGTCACTGTCGAGCTCATTCCCTTTGTTGCAGTTCCAGGCTCTAGTGGTCTTACATCTGTCAATAGCCTCTATGAACAGTCTTGATGCCACTGGAAGATGCCTCGAGACTCTTCATCTTCTCTGGCGATCACCCTGAAGTCTCTTTGAGTCCTCTAACAGAAACCATCAGTCGTTTCTAGCAGTTACAATGTGAACCTATTGAGCCTTGTGCCTTTGGCACCTTTCAACTTTCCTTTCACATGTGTCATCAGGCGGTGACCACACACTTGCTCTAAAGGTGATTTTGTGTCTCGCATTTTGTGGATCCAGGGATGAGGTATCTCGACTCTCCAACTCGCGATATCTGAAATGGAGCTTGGTTGCACTAGCTCCTTCCTCCGTCTTCCATAGATGTGGCCACTCGCTATGACCACAACCTTATTTGAAACTGCATTTCGCAATTTTCCATTTCGCGAATTTGTTGAGAGTCACTCTGACTCTTCCAACTCCCGATCACGAAATGGAGCCTTGCAACTTGCAAGATCCTTCCTTCACATGCCCACAGTTGTGACCAATAATTTATCCATAAAATGATTTCGCGATTTTGCATTTTGGCATTCCTACATTTTGACATTACTGTTGAGAAGTATCTCGACACTCCAAGTCACAAACCTTGAAATGATCGGTGTTTCGCATTTCACAACTTCAAGGCTTCTGTGATGAAGAGTCTTAACTCTTGACTCCTCCAACTCCCGGTATCCGAAACTCTAAAATGGAATCAGATCAATGGTCCATAATCTTGATGATTCAACGATCCAGATCTTTTCGTGATTTTGCATATCGCGAGTTCCTGTCATGAGTTTCTTCCTTGAGTCCTCCAACTCCCCGTATCCGAAACTTCGAAATGGAGTTAGATAAATGGTCCACAATCTTGATGATTCGACGGTACATATCTTTCTTTGATCAACGAATTAGATTAAGTCGTGGTTTCACATTTGACGATTTCGACATTCTTAACGTGAGTGTTCTTGACACCTCCAACTCCTGGTATCCGAAACTCCGAAATGGATTCAGATCAACGTATTTCGACATTTCTCATTTCAAGGTTTCAACAATTATTGTGATGAGATATCTTGACGCTCCATGTCGCGATCCCCGAAACTCCGAAACTCCATGTTGCGATTTCGCATATCGACATTTCGCGATTTCGCATATCGCGAGTTCGAGAGGTTAGGGAACCCCATTCCTTTGACTTTCCATTCAATGAAATGATGATCTTTTGCCACGTGTCCTATGGACCCAATGGTCCAGATCTTATTGTGATTTCGAAACTTCATGGGCCTTCGTCGTGTCTGATCAACGGTCCAGATCAATCCTCAATTCGATGGCTAGGATTATTTCGCATATCACGAGTTAGAGAGGTTAGAGAACTCCTTATTTTGACCTCTCAGTCAGCGAAATGTTGATCTATAACCACGTGTCCTTCCCTAAGATGGATGGTCCTCCTTCTTTCAGGATTTTGTAAGCCCTCTTCACCTTCCACTTTAAAGAACATGCAGGTTTTCCTAGATCCAACGCCGGTTGGAACTCGGGCTTAGATCCGATGCATGAGATCTGTTCTCTTTTACTGTGCGCTCCTCCTATCTGAATTCAGATATGACAGTCATCAAGAAATCTAAATGGGATCCAACAATCACTTTTTCTCTTCACTGTTGAACTTGCCATTGCCATGCTATTATCGCTGCATTGCTCATGATATTTGCCATCAATGACAAACACACATACTCTGCACTATCTATTCTAATCTTATCGAGCTTGCTCTGCTGCGTCTTCCCAAAATACTTCCGGTGCCTACCTGGCACATTCTTCCTGTACTTAAGCCATCATCGTTGTTGTACTTTCCATCAATGACAATAATATGCTGCCTGTAAAACATGCCAACAATCTCCCCCTTTGGCATTGATGGCAACAAAGGCACCCAGACTCTTTTCTCCCCCTTTGACATCAATGTCAAAGAAAACATGCTCACCCTAAGTTGTTGTAGTATTTTTATGAGGTATCATATATTAAGCCAACACAAACTCCCCCTGACAGGATGGAATCTCTTATTTGAGGCCTGCAAAATATTTGTATCTAAACCAAAGTCTTCTCCTTTTGATTCTTGGAACTGTTCATCTTCATCTTCCGCTGTATCCTCTGTAGAATACTCAATATTGCTCACCTCTCTTACTGGGACTCCTTCATCAACATTTTCTTGTCATAACTGCATGACTCCCCCTATCACTGTTCTCTCTTCTTCTGACTATTTTCCCCCCTTTGTTCCTAAAAGGTTAGCTTTCCTTGACAAGGTCTTTCCTCTTGTTATCTCTACAGGATGTCATGTATATCATTTTGTAAAACAAGATGTTGTTGTTGAAGATGTTGATGTCCTACTGAAACACTGCGTAATTGTATCTTGTACTTTTTAAATAACCCTTGGATCTCCCCGTTGATTATCATCGATCTCTATTACTGCAGTTTCATTTTTCTTCCATGTTGCATACAATCCAAGGCTTTTATGACCATATTCAATCACAAGAAAAAACTGCTACAACCACTCTCATACCTGCTTTTCTTTTGCATAGACGAAGGACCTGTATCAGGTTTCCTAGGAGTATTGATTTCTTCCTTGTTTTATCCAATACAAGATTTGTCATTTGGTGATCTCTGACTATCTAAGAGCTTATCCAAGGTCATGGATCTATTTAAGAACTTGCTTTGGGTGTTTGAATTCTCAACCTTCAAAACTTCAGCTTCCATCTTATGACATGATTCTTCTTCTACTTCTTCCATGGGATAAATGCTAACTGAACATTCTTTTATTGTATCTGAATCTTCTTCTTTACTTGCAAGGGAGGATTCAACATCAACATTGTTGTTTTTCCTTATTCTTTTAGCCACCACTTGTCCTGAGTTTACAGACTTTGGAAAGGACGACCTCTTTACATCCTCTATCACACATTTGACTTACATTAAGAAAATTATGTTTCATACCATCCACAAGCAGAACGTACTGGGCATCTCCTTTGACATTACTCAAACTTACCATCCCTCTATCCTTGATTTTACCCGATTCATCATTTTCAAGGAACACATTTCCTATTTTGATTTTATTTATTGATAGAAGATTATCCTTGTCTCCAGTCATGTGCTTGGAACATCCACTGTCTATATTCCCAGAGGCCTTTTGTTTTTGAGTTGAAAGTGCTAGACCACCTTTTTCACTATCTTTCCTTTTCCATGTCCTGGCCTTTCTATCTAAGAACTTTATCCTTGGATCTGCTTTGTAATTCTTCAGATGGCAGTTTGTAGATTTGTGGCCAAAGTTGTGACAGTTATAGCATTCAATCTCATTGTTCAATAGGTCAAAGTTATCATTGCAATGTTGTTTACTCATTGACTGTTTATTATTTCTTGACCTCCTCAGTTGCATGTCTCTAAAATTAATTTGGCAATTTTCAATCTATGATGATTTGTTACTTGGTTGTATCATTCTTTGTTGTGGCAGATATTTATTCCTTGGAAATATTAATTGCTCATGTCTAAGTCTTAAGGAACAATTTACAGCTTTGTGACCAAAGTTAGAATAGTAGAAACGATATCCATAGAAAAATTCTTTGTACCTGGAAAATGGTTGTCTTCTTTGAGAAAATCGATTTCTTCCATGCTGATGATTTCCTTGAGAAGGGAGTGTATTATTTCTTTGTTCTACAGATTCAGTACTGGCACCTTTTTCTTTACTCCTCCTAGGTGGTTGATTATCTTCCTTTGTTTCTGCAAGTTTGTTGTCGTCATTGGTTGTAGATTTGACAAACTTGATGAAGTCTTTGTTTCTTGGATGACCAATACTTGATCCATATTCATAGCCCAACTTCAACTTTGGATTCCTTTGCTGATTCAGAATGGTGGTTAATCCTTCTGAGGCTTTGATACTTGACAGATTATGATGATACAAGGCTTGAAACTTCTCCAACTCCTTCCTATTTTTCACTACTTATTCTTCCATAGCTTTACGTCTTGCCTTCTTTTCTGATAACTGTTGTTTCAGAATGTCCTCGATTTTATTTGCCTCTTCTAAATCCACTTTTAGCAAGGCAAAATATTCATCAAGCCATTTACTATCTTTCTCGCACTGTATCAGCAATTGTTTTTGCTTTATGTTCTTAATTTTGAGTCTGTCAATCTCTTCCAGTGCACTGATCAATTCTCCTTCCATATCAACCACAACTTCTTCTTCATTAGCCTCACTTCCTCTGATTTTATTATCATAATCATCTTGGGCCATAAGCATGAAGTCATTGTCCTTATCTCCACACGAGGAGTCACTATCTGTGTCTTCTGAAGAGTTAACATTGTTTACACATAAACTTTTCTTTCTGCCAAATCTCTTAGGTTTGAACTTCTTTTCACCTTCAGAGTTCTGATCATGTTTCTTATGTGGACATTTATTTTCAAAATGACCTATCTTACCACAGTTGAAACATTTGAAGGGAAGCTTACCTTGGTACTTTTCTGACCCTTTCTTTAGTCTTCTCATGAATTTTGCTTCAATTTCATCAGGCTCGGAATCTTCATTCTTATCTGCTTTAAATGATGCTTCTCTAGAAGTGGGTTTATCTGTAACTATCCTCATTTCATATGTAGTCAACATTCCTAGAAGTTGATCAAAATCCAAAGCCTTTATATCAGTAAGTTATTCTATAGATGAGACCTTTGGGTTGAACCTATCTGGCAAAGATCTCAAAATTTTCTGAACTAAAGAAGGTTCCTCAATTTTTTCACCAAGTGCTTTCATTGCATTTACTAGTTCTTCAACTCTCAGAAAATACTTCCCAATGGTTTCATCTTCTTTCATCTGTAGCTTTTCAAACTGTACTATGTAGGTTTGAAGCTTGGCATCTTTTACCTTCTCATTACCTTCATAACTGCTAATGAGTTTGTCCCACATTTTTTTTGCAGTTTGAAGATACATCACCTTTACAAACTCAGCTTCTACGAGCCCATTCAAGATAACATTCATTCCCTCAGCATTAAAGATAAATTCTAACTTATCATCCTTAAAATCTAGCACAACAGGCTTTATGTATCCAGTCTCTACTACATCCCAAACAACATCACCTAAGGCCATTAGGTATGTTCTCATTCTAACCTTCCAGAAGGCGAAGTTTGTTCCATTGAACAAAGGGGCCTTATTGGTTGAATTTCCTTCATGGCTTGACATGTTTAAGCTCTAGGATCTACCCTTAGATAAAAGGGGCCGGCTCTGATACCAATTGTTGGACAACTGAGAGGGGGGGTGAATTAGTTGTCCCCATTCTTAGACAATAATGCTTATTTTAAACTCTTTGCAGAGCACTTAATGAAAATCACAATAATGCAGGGAGGTAAGAAATAGAACATTCAACATCAGTCACACATATGAAATATATAGAGACAGATATTTCCTGAGGAAACCCATAAAGGGTAAAAAACTCTTCTTCTTGGTATCATAAGTAATCTTTAAATTCTGTAGATTATCATACATATGAGCTCCAACTCATTGTGAGGCTACAACCTCTATTTTGCAAGATGAAACTTGCTGAGAGAACCGACTCTCTATTTTCTCTAGCACCATGTCCCTTCTATGCACCATTCCTCTTATGTGCATTTCAGTTGTTGCACTCTGCCTCCTTCTACACACCTGAATCACTCTCAACAACAACACTCATCTCTTATTTATTCTTCCCTTTTATTATTTTTGTGCATCTTCTTCATACTCTATTCACAATGCTTCTGCATGCTCTCCCGATGTCAAGTGCTCTGCCTGATCATCATTGCAACTCGTCATCTTCTCTGGCGGTTAAACCCATGCGTCCATCATCACTGGGTGTTATGTTGAGATTCCTTAGCCTCTCCAGTAGTCGAGACTCCACGTCTTCTATGTCACAGTCGAGCTCATTCCCTCTGTTGCATTTCCAGGCTCTAATGGTCTTACATCTGTCAATAGTCTCTGTGAACAGTCTTCATGCCAGTGGAAGATGCCTCGAGACTCTTCATCTTCTCTGGAAATCACTCTAAATTTTCTTTGAGTCCTCTGATGAAAACCATCAGTCGTTTATAGCAGTTACACTGTGAACCTATTTAGCCCTGTGCCTTTGGCACCTTTCACCTTTCCTTTCACATGTGGCCTCAGGCGGTGACCACATGCCTGTTCAGAAGGTGCTTTTGTGACTCGTGGTTCATGGATCTGGGGATGAGGTATCTCGAATCTCCAAGTTGCGATCTTTGAAATGGAGCTTGGTTGCACTAGCTCCTTCCTCCATCTTCCGCAGATGTGACCACTGGCTATGACCACAGCCTTATTTCACAATTTCGCATTTCGCGAATTTGTTGTAAGTCACTCTGACTCTTCCAACTCCCAATCACGAAATGGAACCTTGCAACTTGAAAGCTCATTCCTTCACATGCCCATACTTGTGACCAATCATTTATCCATAAAGTTCTTTCGCGATTTCGCATTTTGGCATTCTTGTGGAGAAGTATCTCGATACTCGAAGTCACAAACCTTGAAATGATCGGCGTTTCACATTTCGCAACTTCGGGACTCCTGTGATGAAGAGTCTCGACTCTTGACTCCTCCAACTCCTAGTATCTGAAACTCTGAAATGGAGTAAGATCAACGCTCCACAATCTTGATGATTCGACGGTCCAGATCTTTTCATGATTTTGCATATTGCGAGTTCTTTCTGTGAGTTGCTTCCTTGACTCCTCCAACTCCCGGTATCTGAAAATCCGAACTGGAGTCAGATCAACGGTCCACAATCTTGATGATTTGACGGTCCAGATCTTTCTTTGATCAACGACTCAGATTAAGTCATGGTTTTGCATTTTGCATGATCCAAGTGGATATTGGTGGCCACCACTTATTCCACTTGGACCCTCACCGTTGCTTCTTTTAGTTTTTCAGTTTCCGCACAGTTTACTATTTTTAGCAGTTTTTTTAGGTCCTGAAGTTCTGGAGCTGTTTTGAGGCCTTAAACGACGTTTTTTGGGAAAATGGGGAGCAAGATGGACAGTAGATCATGTTGCTCACCCAAAAGTTGTAGTCCTCGAATAGATATTTCTAACAAGGTATGGAATGTGTCAAACATAGATCATATGCCAAAGTTACGTCCCTAGAAAGTTGATGTACCAACTTACCCAAACGGGGTCCATAGTCTTGGCGTTTCATCTCCTAGGGTTAGGTATTTGGATGTTTAGGGTTTTCCATTGTTTCTCAATAATAATAGGCCTTTGAGCCTCATTGTAACACAGTTCAGAGGCCAGTAGTCACCACATCTCTTCTCAGAGATAAGTTACCAGCGCCCTAGCTAGTTTATTTCCATTCTATCTGTAAGCATATTTCAGTCATTTGTTATTAATGAAATGAAGTTTATTTCTGCTGCATCTCTGCGTTTATGTGTATTTTTTTATTTCATTGTGTTCCTACATAAATCCGGATCAGTGGTATCAGAGCGGTCTACGCATTCTCGATCCTTCTTTGCATGTCCCCAACGAGGTCGGGGTATAAGGAGTTGGGGCTCAATCTGGTTGAACCTTTGCAAGATCAACCTCGCAAACCCCGACGACCTCCCATGGGGGAAGAAAAGAAAGATGAGGGAGTAGGAGATCCTATCAAAATGTTGCTCGAGGAGGCCCTCAAGAAACAAAGGAATGCGATGATGGACAACTTTTCCCAGATTCTTCAATGGATTCCCACTGGCAGCACATCAACATCCAACAGTCACTCTGGAGGCGCCACTCCTTTTAAGGTACAAGTAAACTTTGACATTCCCATATTTGAGGACCAAATAGATGCAGATGTCATAGATAGATGGTTGAATCTATTAGAAGGATATTTCTCGGTTCATGACTTTTCCGACCGAGAAAATATTATTTTCGCACTCGTCAAAGTCGCCCCCCATGTCAAGGACTGGTGGGAAACCTACTCGGACCAACAAGGTGAGGGGGAACCCTCTCTGTTCTCGACCGCACCCATTTGGAATTCTTTCCGAGATGCCATCAAGGAACAATATTATCTTGTGGGGAGCTATGAGGACAAATACATACAATGGACTACGTTGCGACAGCAAAGGGACCAATATGTGCATGAGATGACGAATTTGTTTGATACCCTACGCACAAAGCTGGGTATCAAAGTTTCAGAGAAACATTTGGTGTTAAAGTACCGTAGTTGTTTGCACAGATACATTCAGGAGGAAATGGAGTTCCTCGAAATCTCCTCGCTTGGTGTGGCATACCGATATGCTGCCAAGATTGTGCAGAAGTTCAAACAGAAGAAGCGAGACTTTGGGTCTGTGAATCAGAAGCAAGGGAAAGGTACCCCCAAACTATAGAACAAAGGACCAAGCCAAGGCAGGGCAGCCCAGGACAACCCACCAAAGCCACAAGCAAAGAACAAAACCACGAAGCCAAAAAGGGACATGGGGAAGTGGTGCGAGTTTCATAAGAGCTCCACTCACAACACAAGTGAGTGTCAGACCAAGCAGTCACTGGTAGCCGAGTTGAAGGCTTCTAAATCAGATGCATGCTCCGACTCTGAATCAAAACCTGACAAGGGTAAGCAAATTATCGATGCGGAGCCCAACGCCACTATTTCCACCATGAAGATCCAGAAGGAGGAACCAGAAGACCCAGAGGAAGCAGAGCGTCTCATCCATTCCAGGATGTGGGTAAGGGGTTCCCCATTGTAGTTCATTGTTGACAGCGGTAGTCTGAAGAACCTCATCTCAGTAGAGGTCATGAAGCGATTGGGCTTGCTGACCACATCACACCCACAACCATACACCATCGAGTGGTTTCACCAAGGATGGGACCTCTACGTCAGCCAACAATGTCACCTTTCCTACAACATCAAGCCCTTCACGGATGAGGTATTATGTGACATTGCTCCTCTTGATGTTTTTGATGTATTATTAGGCCTACCATACTTGTGGAAGCGACATGCTCTGTATGAGTCCAGGCCTCGTGCCGTTATTATCACTTTGGGCAATAAGTTGTACAGGATACCGGAGATAGCATCGCCTACCACCATCTCTTTGGTTACTGCGAAACAATGCAGTAAGCTCATTTCCAAAACCAGGAAATTTGTTTTCCTGATGATCCACCCTGAGGGAAAGAGGAATACTGTGGCCATAACCTCCAAACAGGGCCCCGCTGCACGAAAACAACAGATGGATAAGGTCGTGGAGGAGTACGAGGACATATTCACCTCCCCCGCAGGGGTGCCTCTACACTGCCAGGTCAAGCACCCCATTGATCTGACCCTAGGTGCGTTGTTTCCCAATGGACCCATCTATCGACGGTCTGTTCTGGAGAATGACAAAATCAATAGGCAGATTCAAGAGCTATTGCAGAAAGGTCACATTCGGTCGAGTTCATCGCCCCGTGGGAGCCCGATCATGTTGGTGTAGAAGAAGGATGGGACTTGGAGACTCTCCATTGACTATCGGGCACTGAACAAGATCACTGTCTGAAATAGGTACCCGATCCCATGGATTGATGACCTCCTGGACCAACTCAACGGGGTGAAATATTTCAGAAAGATCAACTTCAAGTCTGGGTATCACCAGGTACCAATCGAACCCTCTGATGTGAGGAAGACTACCTTCAAATCCAAGGAGGGCCTTTTCGAATGGTTGGTCATGCCTTTCGGGTTGACGAATGCCCCTGCAACCTTCATGAGGCTAATGGATGACATCCTGTGGCCATTCACCAACTCATTTGTAGTGATGTACTTGGATAACATCTTGATCTTTAGCTAGACTTGGGAAGAGCACCTCCACCACATCCGACAGGTCCTCCAAACACTGAGGCAACATAAGTTGTGTGCCAATTTGGAGAAATGCACTTTTGGCATGACCTAGGTTCAATATCTGGGATACATTATTGATGAGCGCGGGGTTCATGTGGATCCAACAAAGATCCGAGTCATTCAATATTGGCCAGCCCCAACCACCCTAACAAATTTCTGCAGCTTTTTAGGTCTTGCCAATTTCTACCGCAGGTTTGTGTTGGGATTCTCTCATATCACTTGGCCCTTGAGTCAATTCACCAAGGGAGGAGCTAAAGAAAAATTATTTTGGTCTAAATCTCAACAGAAGGCATTCAGGGAGTTGAAGCATCACCTCTACTTTGCACCAGTGCTCACATTACCAGACTTGCAACAACCATTTGAGATCAAGACAGATGCCTCTGACTATGCTATCGGGGTAGTCCTTACTCAACATGGGCATCGAGTCGCATATCACAGTGAAACACTTTCCAAAACAGTCCGAAAGTATCCCACTTAAGACAAAGAAATGTATTCCATTATGCAAACTTGTCGGCAAAGGAAGCATTACATTTTGGGAAAGGAAACGGTCATCCACATAGACCACCGACCCCTACAGTTCATACAGACACAAGGGAAGTTGCAAAAAAATCGCCATCAGAAGTGGTCCACATACCTGCAACAGTTTCATTTGAACATTAAGTACAAGAAAGGAAGCACCAACAATGTTGCATACTGCCTCAGTCGACCACCCATCGTGGTGCTAACCACTGTGCTCAACTCTTGTGGGCATGAGATTTCCGATTGGCCACTTCTCTACACAAGTGATCCAGAATTCGGCCACACATACAATACAGTCTTGGAGGGTAAGCAAGTTCCCAATTTTCACATCCAGGATGCCCTGCTTTTGTCACTTGGGACACCTTTGTGTTCCTTCAAGCGAGCATGCCAAGATGATTTGGGAGGCGCACTACAGTCGGGTCGTTGGTGTAGTGTCCCCAAGGCTGAGACCCATTGTAAACCATGTTCTGAAAGGAATTGTAATTATGTTTTATAGGCTGGTGAGCCAAGTTCTTATAAGCTAGAGGCTTATGTGTTTGTTAGGCCAGGGAGCCTAAGTGTTGAAGGCCAGAAGCCTGTTGTTGTATATGCAATCATGCAGAACAATTAATAAAATATAAACACCGCCATGTGCAGACTGGCCATGATGAATGAGTGAAGGGGGACTAAGCATCCATAGAGTGGGCAAGGAATTAGGGGCTGGAAGGTGGGAAAAAGGGGCTAATTGTTTGGCCTAGGGGGTTTAAGCTTGGGAATAATATTTTATTATTATTCCAAAAAGAACATGTGCCATTTATGTTTTATCCTAAGTTCCTAACCATAGGGAAGGTAATGCATGCTGAGGAACGCATGCAGTTTCCAGGGCGACAAGTGTCAGCCCTGACCCTTGCAAATAAAATGGCCAAGATGAGCTGCGGAGGGGGTCCTCCTCCATTTTTTTCACTCGACGGCCTGAGTGCATACGGCCTGGGGAGAGGTATGATGAATCCAACCTCTATAGAACAACCTTGTACACCTTCTGAACTGAAAAACCGTTGTTCATCTGGAGAATCTGTGTGCGTCCACTTCAGAGACCGAGCCTGTGCGTGGAGTTCCTGTCCCGAAGTCGTGACCGTGAGACTATTATGTGATTGTTGAACTAGTGGTGATTGAACCTGTGTCTGTTTTCCCGTGGGATTGTTGAGGTCACATAGTACTGGACTGTGTGTGGCTTGTTGGCCTGTGAGCGATTCTCTCCTGGTGACAGAGTGCGTTGAGGAAGGAGAGGACTCCTGGCAAGAACCTTGTAGCTGCCACAGAGCCCAGAGACTTTTGGTCCAGTCTGTTGCTGTAACCCAAGGCAAGGGAGGTTAGCAGCCGAGGGACTATCCAGGTGACAGAGAAGGTGTATGCTCCTAGGGTGGAATAGACATGTGGGGAATGAGGGTCTGTGGGCAGTGAGTGTGAGTGGGTTTTGGGAGAGAATTCCTTCATGTGGTTGTGTACTGTCTTCCCTGTAACCTCAACTTAGCCTAGGATTCCTTGCTTTGGGGTGGAGCTTAGTCCCAGCTCAGGGGTGACCCACTGCTGAGCTGATGAGCAGTGCAGTCTAAGGCTGGGAGTTTCATGGAAGGCCTGACTTGGTTGGTGGAATCTACCACTATTAAAAGATAAGTATCTGATTATGCTTAAATCATGTTTTACATGACTCTGTTGCTTATGTTATCATGAATTCTGCTGTGTATATGAATTGGTATGAAATGATATTGAATGTTAATTATGGCCATAACTCATATGAATACTCTGTTAGAATGTGTTTATTTGTTTGTATGCATGTGGATTATATACTACCCGTATGAATTATGTACCAAGTGCTCTTAAAGTTTCCTTTTAAGAGTGATTAAACCATGGTAGTAGAAAAGGTGTGCTACAGTTTGGTATCAGAGCCAAGGTTTCAACACTGAGCCTGGATGGGCTAGTGGAGCGGTCTTTGGACCGAGAATGTGAGGGGAAATTTGGTCTAGAAGGCCAATTTCAGACCCTGGTTTGCTCCAAAGTTTCAATGAGTTGACGAGTTTTTTTTTTTTTTTAAAGCTCAGGAGGTATAGCGGCGTTATTAAACTGCAGCCAGTGTGGTATAAGTCCACAGGGAGAGAGAACTCCACACCAGAAGTGTAGGAGCTTTAGGATCTGTTTGGGAGGGAAGGTGAGCCTTCGTGACCGTTAGATCTGGAAAGTGTGCACGGGGTTTAAAGCCCTTTGGAATTACACAGGAGTGTGGAAATTGTGATATGTGAAATCCCGAATTAGTCAGGATCGTCCATCAGAAAGAACGCGTGGAGAGCGATCAGCCATTCGCTGACTCGTAACTTGAAAATATTCAACGGGTGAGTTCGTGAGAATTCACAAAACGCGAATTCATGATTGGATCATCACCGTCAATCTAAGAGAGATCGGGACTGTTAATTTCCCAGGAAGAAATCGACGTTTTGGGAGATGGGAGGTGAGAAGAGGTGAACACCTCCGAAAAACCCAAAACCCCAAAATCCCAAAAACAATCTACATTGTAGATCGTGGGGAGAAGAACTTGACCGTTGGATTAGGTAGGTTAGTAGACAGTGATTTCGGGATTTCAGCAAATGGAAGTTCAAGATGTGTGGATGCACAAACTTCCGACACCCTAAACCTCGAAACACCGAAAGGATCTGCGCCGTAGATATGAGAAAGATCTGACTGTTGGATTTTATTAGGAATGGATGTGGACACATGGAGATGTACCACGTGCCAGTGGGTCGAAAAGAGAAGCGAGAGAGGTGGGACCCGATGACGTCGTTAAAAGCAACGTGGACCCTCATGAACGTGCCATGTGCCACCGTAGTTGTGGGTGACCACTATGCTATGTGGGCCCGGAGGGTAAAGTAAGTTGGAATTTCGAAAGTTAGGGGTTGAAAAGGAAAGCAAGTCTAAAATTCTCGTGGACCGAAACCCGAAGTCCCGAAATCCCGAAGTGCCAAAAATGAAAGTTTCAAAAACACGAAAATTGCAGAACCGAACGAGAGCTCAAAAAACTTATTTGAATCGAAATGTATTTCGTTCTTGTTCGTATTAGCTTATAAATGTTATGGATTGTTCCAGAAGGATTAATGGCCTTACAAACTTCGAATTTAATTGCACAGTGCATGTGCAGATTTCAACGAAGGTCAGGACTCCAGTTAACCAGCGCCTAGTATGGAGTGGGAAAAGGTGCAGATTACCCCCGAAACAGAAGACGAATAGGAAAGAAAAGGATGTCAACCTGGGAGTCAAACGATTGAACTCCAATGGGCATGGAAAGGAGAAGGATAAGGAAGGACACATAATGAAAATCATTGAAGGATTGCAAAGAGAGGCCAAGGCTCGCCGAGCTGATAGCCGAAAGCTCATGAAAGTCAGGGATCAATAGGGTGAATTAAACTTAAAATTTTTGAAGAGCCTGGAAAGAATAGAGAAGAAAATCGAGAAGGGAAGAGACTCAAGTACGACGGAGAGTCGCAGAACCCATGAGAGAAGAAGTAGGTCGAAGAGTGGTAGCCGACATCTTAGTCGCTCCCAAAGACATTCTGACAGGGAGACACACAGTAATTCAAGCCCATCCCCTACTAGAAAACATCGAAAATCTAGAAAGGAGGAATTGAAAGGGGAGATGAACAAGATTAAGCCTCCAACATTCGATGGAGAACATAAGAAGGAGGAAGATGCCGAAACATGGTTGCTTGGCATGAATAAATACTTCCAACTGCAGAATTATTCTGCCCATGCAGAAAGAAGAATCGCAATGTACCAACTGAAAGGAAAAGCATCCATGTGGTGGGATCAGTTTGTGCATGTGCATCACATTAGAGAGAAAGAGGTCACTTGGAAGGAATTTAAGAGGTATTTCGAGAAGAAATACCTGAATAAAAGATACTATGACAGAAAGATGAAGGAGTTCTTCGAACTCAAGCTAGGCAGCATGACTATTGATGAGTATGAATAAAGTTTTCTATAACTACTGAAGTTTGTTCCATTCATCAAAGATGAGGCTGTCAAGATTCAGAGGTATCTGAGTGGACTGCCACCTTCCATTGGTGACAATATTGAATATGATTATCCTAAGACTATGGAAGAAACAATAAGAAGGGTGAAATGCTTATACGAACAACAAAGAGAAAATCCTACCTTTCGGAAGGCTTGGGATGATCAGAAGAGGTTTAAGAAAGAACAGAGGTAGAAGGGAAACCAGCCTCCCTTTTTCAAGAATGGCCCTGGGAGACAGTCATCTTTTAGAGACCCCAGGAAAGTTGAAGGGAGTGAGCAGATGCCAAGGCCTCCACCTATGGAGTGTTGGGGCTGTAAAGGGAATCATAGGTACAGAGACTACCCCCATAGAAAAGACAAAGAAAGAATTGTACACATTGTTCAGCAAGCGGAAACAGTGGAGGATATGGGCAGCAGAATGTTGAGGATCTACGTAGCCCTGGACAAAAAGCAAGAGAAATTTCAATCGCACATGATTGAAGTGGAAGGTACGATCAACAACCGACCACTTGCTATTTTGATTGATTCGGGGGCTATCCATAGTTATATAGATCCTAGAATGTTGGATAGTTTGCATCTAATGAGAAGCAAACATGAGAAGTATTGGTTAGTGAAGTTGGCCACAGGGACCAAGAGGAAGGTCACTGAATTGG
>ML786087.1:342991-363148 GCA_009831015.1 Picea engelmannii | reverse complement strand
ATGACTGTACATAATGTGTTTCATGTTTCACTACTTAAGAAATATGTACCAGATGCTAATCATGTTATCGATTGGAATGTGATTCAGGTGGAACCAGAAGGTGTCCTGCAAGTGCATCCTGTGCGCATATTGGACAGGAAAAGAAAACAGCTTCAGAACCGAGCCATAGAGCTTGTAAAGGTCCAGTGGACTTGGTACGGTCCTGAGGACATGACATGGGAGCATGAAGTGGTTATGCAGGCAGAGTACCCACATCTTTTTGAAAATTTTGAAAGGCTTGCAGAGACAGTGTAAGTTGCACTGAGGATAGTGCAAAAGTAAGGGGAGGGGGATTGTAGTGTCCCCAAGGCCGAGCCCCATTGTAAACCGTGTTTTGAAAGTAATTGTAATTATGTTTTATAGGTGGGTGAGCCAAGTTCTTATAAGTTGGAGGCTTATGTGTTTGTTAGGCCAGGGAGCCTAAGTGTTGAAGGCCAGAAGCCTGCTGTTGTATATGCAATCATGCAGAAAAATTAATAAAATATAAACACCGCCATGTGCAGACCGACCATGATGAATGAGTGAAGGGGGACTAAGCATCTATAGAGTGTGCAAGGAATTAGAGGCTGGAAGGTGGGAAAAAGGGGCTAAGTGTTTGGCCTAGGGGGCTTAATCATGGGAATAATATTTTATTATTATTCCAAAAAGAACATGTGCCATTTATGTTTTATCCTAAGTTCCTAACCATAGGGAAGGTAATGCATGCTGAGGAATGCATGCAGTTTCCAGGGCGACAAGTGTCAACCCTGACCCATGCAAATAAAATGGCCAAGATGAGCCGCGGAGGGGGTCCTCCTCCATTTTTTTCACTCGACGGCCTGAGTGCGTACGGCCTGGGGAGTGGTACAATGAATCCAAACTCTTTAGAACAACCTTGTACACCTTCTAAACTGAAAATCCAATGTTCATCTGGAGAATCCATGTGCATCCACTGCCGAGACCGAGCCTATGCGTGGAGTTCCTGTCCCGAAGCCGTGACCGTGAGACCATTTTGTGATTGTTGAACTAGTGGCAATTGAACCTGTGTCTATTTTCCCATGGGATTGTTGATTTCACGTAGTACTGGACTGTGTGTGGCTTGTTGGCCTATGAGCGATTCTCTCCCGGTGAGAGAGTGCATTGAGGAAGGAGAGGACTCCTGGCAGGAACCCTGTAGCTACCACAGAGCCCAGAGACTTCTCTTCTGTTCTGTTGCTGTAACCTAAGGCAAGGGAGGTTAGTAGCCGAGAGACTGTCCAGGTGACAGAGAAGGTGTATACTCCTGGTGTGGAACATGCATGTGGGGAATGAGGGTCTGTGGGCAGTGAGTGTGAGTGGGTTCTAGGAGAGAATTCCTTCTTGTGGTTGTGTACTATCTTCCCTGTAACCTCAACCTAGCCTAGGATTCCTTACTTTGGGGTGGAGCTTAGTCCCATATCGGGGGTGACCCATTGCTGAGCTGATGAGCGGTGCGGTCTAAGGCTGGGAGGTTCATGGAAGGCATGCACTTGGTTGGTGGAATCTACCACTGTTAAAAGATAAGTATATGATTATGCTTAAATCATGTTTTACATGACTCTGTTGCTTATGTTATCATGAATTCCGTTGTGTATATGAATTAGTATGAAACACTATTGATTGTTAATTATGGTCGTAACTCATATGAATACTCTGTTAGAATGTGTTTATTTGTTTGAATGCATGTGGATTATATAATTCCCGTATGATTTATGTACCAAGTGCTCTTAAAGTTTCCTTTTAAGAGCGATTAAGCCATGGTAGAAGAAAAGGTGTGCTACAGTTGGGCATTTCTGGGTCAAGAAAACCATGGCAGTACTGCAAAATTATTTCTATTGGACGAACCTTCGACAAGGTGTCAAGAAATACATCAAGTCTTGCACTGCTTGCGCCATTGCCAAAATGACCATCAAGAAGCAAGGCCTCTATACTCCGCTTCCTACCCCCAGTCAACTTTGGGAATCCGTCTCTATGGATTACATGTCGGGCCTTCCTTCTACTAAGCATGGCAATGGTTGTGTTTTTGTGGTCGTCGACCGATTCTCGAAGATGTCCATTATGATGGCCTGCAAGAAGAATATCACTGTAGAAGCCACTGCTAAACTCTTCTTTGAACGAGTGTGGGTACACTTTGGGATCCCACAGTCTATCATCTCAGATCAGGATAGTAGATTCCTTAGTAAATTTTCGTCCAGCCTCTGGTCGATGCTGGACACCAAGCTCACCAACTCCACATCTTTCCATCTGCAAACTGATGGCCAGATAGAGGTCGTCAACCGGATGATCGTACACATTCTGCGCATGTACAATTCAAAGCATCCACGCACATGGGATGAGAGCCTCCCTTATGTACAACACAGCTACAACCGAGATCTTCATAGCTCAACCAGCCACAACCCCTTTCAATTGGTCTTGGGATTCCAACCACTATGTCCCATTGACATAGCCATGCCATTTGTGGCTACTCAGGAAGATTCATCGCATGTCCGATCTGAGGCTGACAAGGCAAACAAATTCATTGAGCATAATCAACACATCCGCCAATAGGTTCATGACATCTTGGATAGAGCCAATGCTAAGTACAAGCACCGACATGATCAACATCGGGTGCCACACAACTTCCAGTGGGCAACAAAGTGTGGCTGCATTTGCAAAAGGAGTGCCTCGCTGGACCCCACCACAAGCTTCATATGCTTCGATATGGGTCGTACACCCTCACCAATGCTATAGGGGACAATTCCTTTGAGCTCATCATTCCACCATTCCTTGGTCTGCACCCAGTGTTCAATGTGGACCACCTTCGGCCCTACTTTCCACCTCTACTAGACACATCCAACATGGCAGAACAACTCACACCAACAGATTTAAATCCAGAATGCATGGAACAATCCAGAACTAATCATATCACGGATACACATATCAAGCACACCCAACAACAAAGGATACCACTATATCGAGTTGTCAAAGCAGGCCAACTCCTTCACCAAGGCAAGTGGCTCACCAGGGACCAAGTTTAGCAGAAGTTTCCTCATCTCATGGAGGAAGTCAACGCAATGGGGACCATTGCTTCCTAAGGGGGCAGGAATGATCCAGGTGGATATTGGTGGCCACCCACCTATTCCACTTGGACCGCCACCAATGCTTCTTTAAATTTTCCAGTTTCCGCACAGTTTACTATTTTTAGCAGTTTTTTCGGGTCCTGAACTTCCAGAGTTGTTTTGAGGCCTTAAACAACGTTTTTTGGGAAAATGATGAGCAACATGGATTATGGATTAATGTTTCTCACCCAAAAGTTTTAGTCCTCAGATAGATCTTTCTAACGAGGTATGGAACGTGTCAAACGAAGATCGTATGCCAAAGTTACATCCCCGGGAAGTTGATGTACCAACTTACCCAAATGGGGCCCATAGTCTTGGTGTTTCATCTCCTAGGGTTAGGTCTTTGGATGTTTATGGTTTTCCATTGCTTCTCAATAATAATAGGCCTTCGAGCCTCATTATAACACAGTTCAGAGGCTAGTAGCCACCACATCGCTTCTTAAAGATAAGCTACCAGCGCCCTAGCTAGTTTATTTCCATTCTATCTGTAAGCATATTTCAGTCATTTGTTATTAATGAAATGAAGTCTTATTTCTGCTACATGTCTATGTTTATGTGTATTTATGTATTTCATTGTGTTCCTACATAAATCTGGATCATTGCAATTTCAACATTCTTTTCGTGAGAGTTCTTGACACCTCCAACTCCCGGTATCCAAAACTCTGAAATGGAGTCAGATCAACATATTTCGACGTTTCACATTTCGTCATTTCAACAATTCTTGTGATGAGATATCTTGACGCTCCATGTCGCGATCCCTGAAACTTCGAAACTCCATGTCACGATTTTGCATTTCGGCATTTCACAATTTCTCATATCGTGAGTTCAAAAGGTTAGGGAACCTCGTTCCTTTGACTTTCCAGTCAGTGAAATGACGATCTTTCACCACGTGTCCTATGAACCCAATGGTCCAGATGTTATCGTTATTTCGAAACTTCACGGGCCTTCGTCGTGTCTGATCAACGGTCCAGATCAATCCTTAATCCAACGGCTAGGATTATTTTGTGATTTCACATATCGCGAGTTAGAGAGGTTAGAGCACTCCTTCCTTTTACCTCTTAGTCATCGAAATGATGATCTGTAACCACGTGTCCTTCCCGAAGATGGACAGTCCTCCTGCTTTCGAGATTTTGTAAGCACTCTTCACCTTGCACTTTAAGTGACATGCAGGTTCTCCTGGATCCAACGCCAGTGTAATCTCGGGATCAGATCTAATGCATGAGATCTATTCTCTTCTACTGTGTGCTCCTCCTATCTGAATTCACATCTGACAGTCATCGAGAAATCTAAATGGGATTCAACGATCACTATTTCTCTTCACTGTTGAACTTGCCATTGCCATGGTATTATCGTTGCGCTTCTCGTGATCTTTGACATCAATGACAAACATGCATACACTGCACTATCTCTTCTAATCCTATAGAGCTTTCTCTGCTACATCTTCCCAAAATACTTCCAGTGCTTGCCTGGCACATTCTTCCTTTACTTAAGCCATCGTCGTTGTTGTACTTGCCATCAATGACAAGAATACGCTGCCTGTAAAACATGACAACACCTCCATAGTAGAGAAATTTGTACTATCCCTTCCTTCGGCCCCCAAAACCTAATGTGATCCCACTATGGGGACAATCATAGGATGGGATCAAGTTTTTCCAACCTTCACCCTTCCAACAGGTTAACTCTTTTGAACATATGAATATGGTAAACTCTCCTACAACACAGAACAACAACAAAAATAAAGTTATAAATAAATCTAACCTTAACTAGGGACAAGGGGGAAACCCTCATCGACAACGTCCATTAGATGGGGGAGATCCTAACGTAGGTAATCAAAAACCAAATCTTGACACCACCAATGCCCAACCATGAAAGGGAAAGAACAAAAACCTTCGAAATAATTTCCCTTGAACATTATGTGGCGAGTATGGCCATTATACTCATCAAATTCTCTATATTCGATTACAAATGCATGAAGGAGTCTAGGACCTCCAGACCGCCTACCCCACAAGGAGTTCCACCAATTCCTCCAAACTTCCCTCAACCCCCCCACCAACAATATCACATAACCTATTCCTCCATGAAGGCATGGTAGTAACGCAACAAGACATTGGCCCTCCTCCACATCACCTAGGTTAGTGCCCTAACACAAGACAAGGACAAGCATGTAACACTATAACTCATAATGTTATTCTCACATCCAAGGAGGAGATCCTTAATCAAATGAGTGATTGTCAGTATTGCATGCCTTTCGAATCCACTCTGACTACATTGGATGCACCTCCATTTCCAACAAGTCCCTCAATGATGATCCCACACCCCAATAGTGATCTGAACCCCAAGGTACCACAGACACCTATGTGATGTGTTTCTCATAACCCATATGCCATGGACGCATATAGCTATAGCCTCATCAATCAATTGGCCCAATCCCCTATGACCATGTTAGTCTTGGTTGTTTTACAAACCTTCACAATGAAAGACCTTATTATCTACATTGGGGGAATTCAACCCTTCAAACTCATGCCTCATCACTTTCGACTTAGACAACTCATAGCTTAGACTCCCTTCGTTGGTGGTCTTATAGATACCTGCCACAATTAGAAACATCATCGTTCGTCGGTGTATTGTAAATGAAGGTGCATCCACATGCATAATGTCTAAATAGGCCTGGAAAAAGCTAGGCTCCCTCGAGTTTACCCTTGATGCTACCACTCTTTGGCATTATGATGGTCATCCCTCTCAACCCTAAGGGATTCTTCAAAACATTCCAATTAAACTCGCAAGTAAAACAACATTGATTGGCATTCCCATTAAACTCACAAGTAAAATTATTTTCATGTAGTACGACGTATCACACAAAAAAATATTTTTCACGTGCAAAAACATATCATAGAAAATACTTTTCCATGTGGTGCGACGTGTCGTAGGAAATTAATTTTTGTGTGGTGTGTCGTGGAGATAGAAACTTTGTAGTGATGTGATAAAGGGAAGGTTGTCACTAAGATAGAAAAATCAGTGTAGTGTGACAAATCACATGAAAAATATTTTTGGTGCAATCCATGGTGAATGAGAAAAACTTCATCTCATGTGATGTTTCTCACCCAAAGTTATTTTCTTAGTGACATTTCACAAAACTTGGATGTTTAGGTTTATGCGATAAAAGGAAAATTTGATGTCATGAAATATGTCACGACCAAAGAAAACATCAACCTTATAATGACATACTTTTTGCACCTTCAAGATTAATTCCTAGTAATAACATTAATATGAAAAATTTTGTTGAATTACTTCAACATTCCATTCGCCCGTTAGGGGGTATACCTACATACATTATATATAAAGAAAAAAAAATATGAATATTTTTCATAACATGTTTTAGAGTTTAACAATTCATTAATTGTAGTGTAGCTAGAGAGGTGGTTGGGGAGGAGGAGCGGGGGTAGAGGGCCCATAGTAATAATAGTGGCGACCATTCAATGTAAGGTGGACTAGGTCCACTATACTATTAAATAAGTCCCACTATGGTAGTTATATATATAATAAATGTAATAGGACTTACTAGAAGGGTATACTTCCAGACGATTCCTTCTCTAGAATGTTCTTAGGTGGTTGGTAGCATTATATAAAGGGATTCAATCAATGTAATTAAACAAGTTGAGAAGTATTGTATTTGGAGCAGTAGCTCAATAGGAGGATGCCCCCTCGAGGAGGCAAGTGAACAGGAGAGGATCCCTTCCATAATATGATCCATTGTATGGTGTTTCCCTACCATAAGGGTTTGATAATAATAAAATCTTGGTTCTTATATATTTTTCCATATGTCTTGTGTTGTGATTTTATTTAGAGATGTTTGGTTCTTAAAAAGTTGTATCGGAGCACTTTCCTTGGCAGGAATTGTGGGCAAATTGTTTTCTATTTTTGCAGATTTTTCATAGAAAAAAAGAGGGTGGCAACATTATGAAATATTTCTATATATTTATGTACAAAATTTGTAGAAATTAGTTGTATATTTGAGTTTCTCTCAAAAAACACCCAATTTAAATTTTTTTTCCTGAAACAGAGTCTTGGAAGTAAATTTATCAACATTTTTAAATATGCCATTTTCAGGGTTTTTCCATGGACAACCACGTGATTTTTTTTATTTCTGTAGTAGTCGGGGCCGAATTTTCCAAAAAACATTATAGATCTGAGTTTGACTTTAAAAAATAACAAATTTCAAAAAAACAATCACCCAAATTGGAGCTTCGGACATGAAGATATTTCTAATTCAAAATCAACCATTTTTTAGGTTCTTCCTGATCACAACAAGACTACAGAGCTCGCTACTTTTATCTAGGTGATCAAATTTCTACCATATCATTTCCATAGGATAGATAATTTTAAGATATTTATTTTGGTATCTTATATGTGCTATTTCCAATGGATATTCTCTCTTTTATCATGGAATCGATCAAGACAACATTTCAAGAAATGAAATTTGAAATGCAAAATAACCAGGAGAAATATATTCAAGAGCTCATTATTGGGGGTACACTTCATTATTGGATGATTAGCTGGACTATCTGATCTTGGTGGTAACCTGTGAGGATGAACTTTTACTTTGACCTTTATACTTTGGCCTCTTGAAAACCCCAGGTTACCGGGGACGTCTCCCCTTGGCTAACCTCCCTGAATAGATAGAACCTCCCCATTGTGGTGACATTGGGTGGGGTAGGTTCCTGTTATGCCAATTTGGCCTCTCTCTTCTAGCCATTTGACCTAGATACAAACTGTGCGATAACATTTTGGCGTCATTGTCGGGGAACATTGAGTCAATTCTCCTCAAACGAAAAATCTTTTCGATAAGCCTTGCCTCAAAGACCTTTTCTTACAAGCTTACCTGGCGACTCCACTAGGGTTTTATTCCCCTTTTCTTTGGTAGTTTCAAGTACACTATCTAGCAACTCCACAAACTAAAAGGAGATTCAATAATCCTCCTTTGTCTTTCAGAAGGAAGCCTCCCTTAAACTTTCCTGTTGTCAAATAAATTTTTGGGAAGAGCCTTCCTTTAAGAATCATGTCTACCTCTCAGACCGCTACAACGAACCCAGCCAACAATCAAAGACAATGGTCGTCTACCCTTTTCAAACCGTTAGACATGTCAGCCATACTAGGCTACCCTAGGCAAATGCCACCCAAGTATGAGAAGTGGTTGCCTAAATTCACCGGTATCTATGCCATCAGTGTCGAAGAGCATATGAGAAACTTTTGAGCTTTCTTTCAACTTCACCCCATCAGTGATGATGCTGAAGATTCGGTCATGAAGTTGTTCTCCACTACTCTCTATGATGCCTCAAGGCGTTGGTACATCAACCTTCCTGACAAAAGCATCAAAACCATGGATAGACTTGAAGAGGCCTTTCTAAAAACATGGAGTATCAAAGAAGACCCTAATATTCTCCCCACTCGACTAAATAGCCTTGCTAAGTATGAAAATGAGTCCATTCGGGAGTTTCACACCAGATTCGAAACATTGCTACAAAGAATTCCCGCAAGCCATCACCCGAACGATGAATACCTAGTCCATATTTACACCAGATCTTTCAATGGCCAACTAGGGTACCTTCTTAGAGACAAAAACCCCCAGTCCATTCAAGAAGCCCAAGAGCTCGCCACCAAGATAGAAGGGAACCTCCTTTCATCTAAAATTGAGCCTTTTGCTAACTCGAGGGGGAGAATAGACACCAAGCAGAAAATAGTACACAACGTTGAGCCTACTTCAAATCTATGTGCCAGTATCAGCAAGTTGCAAGCCTCCATGGATGGCATCATAAATAATCAAGAGGAAACGATGAGCAGGAATGTCAGAGTTGAAAAATCTCAAATCCAAGCACTTATGGCCCCGTATAAAGGACATTTCCAGAAGGGGAACCAATTTTACAAGCCAAAGAATGAAAATGAAGTTCCAAATACCTTGGCCCCTACAAACATTTTTGATGAAAATCCTTGGTGCCTGGAGTGCAGTGAAGCGCATTGGGAGCATGAATTTCCTTATAACGCTAGCCATCAACAAGTCAACAACATGGATTACTTCATGGGCTTCCCTCAGATAAATATCATAGATATAGAACATCAAGAAGCCGTAAGGAAAGAAGCCAGAGTAGCAAGGATGGCAGTAATAAACAACCTGGATTAGGAATCACGAGAAAAGATAAAGAAACAAGAAGTTCAAGTATACAAAAGGAAGAACTCGAAACAACCTACTGTTGATTGGGAAAATCCCCCGCCCTTGTAGATACTTCTTCTCAAGACTTCCAAGGCTGGTAAGGTTGACCTAAATTTTGAATTTGAAGGAGCATTATCAAAGATGCATGTGAATGTTCCCCTCAGAGAAGAAATCAAGATCCCATCCATCAAGGAACAATTTGACACTTTCTTTTCGGGATCAGATGAACCTATGGATCCCCCTATTATGTTGCAATCTGATCATTTCAGGGTCCAATATGGTGAGATCCCTCCTTTCTTCATGACTTTAACAATGAACAATAAAAATATCAACAATTTCATGCTAGATACAGGTGCTAGTTCTAACATGATGTCTCTTAAAGTCATGCAACAAGTGGGTTTGAAGGTCACTAGGCCTTACAGGAATGTGTGTGGTTTTGAATCTAAAGAAATACCCACACATGGGGTGGTTGAAAATGTTGAAGTATGCCTGAAGGAGCATCCATAAAAGACAGTCCACATCGACATTGTAGTGGTTGATGTCCCAGACGTGTGGGGAATGTTATTGTCTAGGAATTTTGGTGCAATGATAGGCGGTTCCCTTGAGATGGACCTCACCTTTTTGTGATTACCTTTGAAAGATGGAATGGTTGGATGTCTACTTAATGTGTGAATAACTGGGGACCATGTGCAGGATATTGTCCATCCCGTAAATAATGACAAAACGCAGAACGATATAATACAAACTCTTCAAAAATATTCTCCAGAAGACATGCCCTTTGCAATGGAATAAGACTTTGATCAGATCGAATGGCCCAAGAAAGAAGAATACCAACAACTCCTCGATGAATTCAAGAACAAAGTAGTTGGGACGGTGAAGATATTAAAGAAAAATTAAGATGACGTATAAATCCACCCATCCCAACAAGAATTCTTTACAGCAGAAGCCCACCCACCTCCCTCATTACAATACACCAGGGTTGTCTAGGGAACAACCAAATACAAAGTCAGAAAGTATAAGGAGGGAGATATGATATGGTAGTTTCAAGTAAACTATCTAGCGACTCCACAAACTAAAAGGAGATTCAATAATCCTCCTTTGTCTTTCAGAAGGAAGCCTCCCTTAAACTCTCCTGTTGTCAAATAACTTTTTGGGAAGAGACTTCCTTTAAGAATCATGTCTACCTCTCAGACCGCTACAACGAACCCAACCAACAATCAAAGACAATGGTTGTCTACCCTTTTCAAACCGTTAGACATGTCAGCCATACTAGGCTACCCTAGACAAATGCCACCCAAGTATGAGAAGTGGTTGCCTAAATTCACCGGTATTGATGCCATCAGTGTCGAAGAGCATATGAGAAACTTTTGGGCTTTCTTTCAGCTTCACCCCATCAGTGATGATGCTGAAGATTTGGTCATGAAGTTGTTCTCCGCTACTCTTTATGATGCCTCAAGGCGTTGGTACATCAACCTTCCTGATGGAAGCATCAAAACCATGGATAGACTTGAAGAGGCCTTTCTAAAAACATGGAGTATCAAAGAAGACCCTAATATTCTCCCCACTTGACTAAATAGCCTTGCGAAGTATGAAAATGAGTCCATTCGGGAGTTTCACACTAGATTCAAAACATTGCTACAAAGAATTCCCGCAAGCCATCACCCGAACGATGAATACCTAGTCCATATTTACACCAGATCTTTAAATGGCCAACTAGGGTACCTTCTTAGAGACAAAAACCCCCAGTCCATTCAAGAAGCCCAAGAGCTCACCACCAAGATAGAAGGGAACCTCCTTTCATCTAAAATTGAGCCTTTTGCTAACCCAAGGGGGAGAATAGACACCAAGCAGAAAATAGTACACAACGTTGAGCCTAATTCAAATCTATGTGCCAGTATCAGCAAGTTGCAAGCCTCCATGGATGGCATCATAAATAATCAAGAGGAAACGATGAGCAGGAATGTCAGAGTTGAAAAATCTCAGATCCAAGCACCTATGGCCCCGTATAAAGGACATTTCTAGAAGGGGAACCAATTTTACAAGCCAAAGAATGAAAATGAAGTTCCAAATACCTTGGCCCCTACAAACGTTTTTGATGAAAATCCTTGGTGCCTGGAGTGCAGTGAAGCGCATTAGGAGGATGAATTTCCTTATAACACTGGCCATCAACAAGTCAACAACATGGATTACTTCATGGGCTTCCCTTAGATAAATATCACAGATATAGAACATCAAGAAACCGTAAGGAAAGAAGCCAAAGTAGCAAGGATGGTGGTAATAAACAACATGGATTAGGAATCACGAGAAAAGATAAAGAAACAAGAAGTTCAAGTATACAGAAGGAAGAACTCGAAACAACCTACTGTTGATTAGGAAAAACCCCCACCCTTGTAGATACTTCTTCTCAAGACTTCCAAGGATGGTAAGGTTGACCTAAATTTTGACTTTGAAGGGGCATTATCAAAGATGCATGTGAATGTTCCCCTCAGTGAAGCAATCAAGATCCCATCCATCAAGGAACAATTTGACACTTTCTTTTTGGGATCAGATGAACCTATGGATCCCCCTATTATGTTGCAAGTTGATCATTTCAAGGTCCAATATGGTGAGAACCCTCCTTTCTTCTTGACTTTAACAATGAACAACAAAAATCTCAACAATTGCATGCTAGATACAGGTTCTAGTGCCAACATGATGTCTCTTAAAGTCATGCAACAAGTGGGTTTGAAGGTCACTAGGCCTTACAGGAATGTGTGTGGTTTTGAATCTAAAGAAATACCCACACATGGGGTGGTTGAAAATGTTGAAGTACGCCTGAAGGAGTATCCAGAAAAGACAGTCCACATTGACATTGTAGTGGTTGATGTCCCAGACGTGTGGGGAATGTTATTATCTAGGAATTTTGGTGCAATGATAGGTGGTTCCATTGATATGGACCTCACCTTTTTGCGATTACCTTTGAAAGATGGAATGGTTGGATGTCTACTTAATGTGCCAATAACTGGGGACCATGTGTAGGATATTGTCCATCCCATAAATAATGACAAAACGCAGAACAATATGATACAAACTCTTCAAAAATATTCTCCAGAAGACATGCCCTTTGCAATGCAAGAAGACTTTGATCAGATCAAATGGCCCAAGAAAGAAGAATACCAACAACTCCTAGATGAATTCAAGAACAAAGAAGTCAGGACGGTGAAGATATTAAAGAAAAATGAAGATGACATACAAATCCACCCATCCCAACAAGAAGTCTTTACAGCAGAAGCCCACCCACCTCTCTCAGTACAATACACCAGGGTTGTCTAGGGAACAACCAAATACAAAGTCAGAAAGTATAAGGAGGGAGATATGGTAAAGGAGAGCCAACTAATGTAAAAGGAAGCACACAGTCATGGCTCAGACCCTTCAAAGTTGGAATGGAATCAGTTGATAATTCATACTACTTGTCCACTTTGGAAGGAAGAAGGCACCCATTACCTATCATTGGGAACCTCCTTAAACCCCACCAAGGTGGGGGGACATGACTTCACAGGTAAGTGAAGGTAAGTAGGCATTCTTCATGTATTATACCATTTGCATTTCATGTTGGTTTACTTCCACACTTGCATATTGATTGTTTTATTTTAGTTATATATATATATATATATATATATATATATGTCTCTATATGTGAGGTGGAAATACCACCCCATCATTGTTACTGATGCCCCTATCGAGTTGAGAAGGTCTGTAGGTTATGCCAGAGATGTTGAGGTTCTCATGCGCTCTATGGTGAGCACATGTCTCCGAGTTGGAGCCAGATGTTATCCCCGATTTCTAGGGATAACTAAGAGATCATGTCTCGAGGCCCACAGGTTCTAGACATGGAGTACCAAGAGCAGGATTGACCTGAGCATGGCCCTGGAGGGCCCATCCTTCTCTTGTTTCATTAGATTTGTCTTGTCAGTAGCAATAACATCCATCACCATCAGCTTGGTCTTGTATCAGAGAAGGCTCTTGCTCCATGAAGTAATTGGTCCAGGTATCATGGTATGTGTCACTTTTGATCATTATAACCTTTAGATATATGCATCTTACACCTTTTAGTTCTACCAACTGCTTGGATCTTACATTGACCCACTTGAACATTATTGAAGGGATTTGCAGGATGTCCTAGAAAGCCTGTACCCATAGGTTTTGGTTTGCCACTGGGGGGATTTCTAAAGAGCCATTGTCCACTCCCATCATATCATCACTTTTTTCATCTTATTTCCCGCTCATGTGTCCCATTCCCCAAGTCCGGTCATTAGGATGATCTATTTGTAGGGTTTCACCTTATCTCGTGGGAAGAAGGGGCTAAAGGCCTAGAAGGTAAAAGCAACTGGTAAAAGATAAAAGCCATAAAAATGAAACCTCGATATGCCTTGCCCAGGGATCCCCGAGAAGGCAATAAAAATCCTCTCAGCAAGAAATAAGAGGGACCCGAAGAAAAATAACAAAAAAAGACCTAGCCAAGAGGAGAGGGGGTCTCATCACGAGCCAACCTATTATGTACATGGGTACCTAACAGCATGACATTTCCACTATCTGGTTACCATGCCAAAGCAATGAACTTTGGTTACATGGCCAAGGGAAAGGGGGTCTCATCATGAGCCAACCTTATCATCTCTGTGAAAGTTCTTGTGGGTAACATTGTCAGCTCTGGTCACCACGCCAAGGCAAGAAAGGGCTTGGAAAAAATTTCATCCATGAAGGGTACACCTCGCCTTCTACAAAGGCACCCACAGGTAATATCATGCATCCCTGTCCTTCACTCTACCCGTATGTCTGGACATCCCTTATCCACATCACCTCGTTCTACATGGCTTGGATGATACCCCTTGCAGACTTTCCTTTCCTTATGGATACTAGCCCAATATGATGTCTTGTCTTTTTCTTCAGCCTTGTATTGTAGGTCTTTGTAATATTTTTGAGCTATTGGATGATATATCAGGGTTTTTATGCATATGTCTGATAATATTAATGATGAGACGTGATTAAAATTGCTATGAACCCTGTGACTAATGAGCCAATGGAGGGAGAATTTTTTGATGTGCAGGACCATGCCCAGTGGATAGGTACCACATGGACTGGTACACATGGGGAGATGATTAGTTCAGACCTCCATGGGGTTGAAGAGCCCATCAGATGGTTGTTGAGACCCCATTAGGCGCAGAGATAGGATAGTGCTTGATTGATCTTTTGCACCTGAGAAGAAGAAGGACGTTCCATCAAGGACACTTTGGTTGAGCCCATCCTAGGGGGGTTGATCCACTTCAAGTGGAATGTTTCCCTTCGATGGCCCATGATGTCACCTAGGAGACATTGACGTCACCTTGAGCATGTGGCAGTTTGATAGGGTAGCTGGCACGTGTGGCATGATTGGGAGGCCCAAAGAGGGCCAACGTTTTGCCATTTTGTGCTCCATTTGCCCTAAAAGGGGCTAACGTCTCCCTCGGTAGGGCTTGATGTCTTGCTTATGCTCAGTTAGGGCTTTGATTTGACAATTTAATGTAAAAATAGTATAATTTTGGTTTGTAGCCTTATCGGTTATTTTTAATGACCTAAATTTAATTAAAGGTCATGATACAGTATATATCGAGGAGTTTTTCCCTCATTTTGACATAACTCATCACTCACTCTCTTCTAAGGTCTGATTTTTGCGCCCTTGTTGGGTATTTGGTCTTTTAAGTGAGGCACACTTGTTGATGGAAGGATTTTCTTGTCATATTTGGCATTTCTCTTGAAGGAAGGTTTAAAACTAGGTTTTGCAATGCTATTTATTCATGATATGTAAGTATTTTTTCTGTAAAACTTCTTAATTGAATGGTTGTAGGCTTATATTCTTGCATTTGTTTATAAAATTTGTTGATTTAAAACCCTAGGTGACAAGCACACAAGTAAGTCCTTGTTTCATGTCCCCTAAAAGAGAAATATTCATCCATTGAAGGAAGAAGGAAGAGCCTAGCCATTGCTACACTCTTTTTTACTTCTTCCCCTGTGCTAGTCATGCCTTTTGAGAGCCAAGAAGGAGGAGATGTCCTAGGCCTAGGATATCTACACCTAGGGCCATCCTGCTTCTGGGGTTTGGTGATAGGGCCTTGCCATTGCAACACTCTCCCTCACCTCACTCTCTTGTCTTGACTCATCTCCTATGCTATCTATTTTTCCAAGTTTAACCTAAGGAAGGAGGAAAGAGCACGAGACCTTGCTTAAGGAACACCGAAGTGAGCCTCTTTCCCCTAGGGTTTTGATTCTAGGGCCCTGCCATTGTAGCACCTTAGAACCCTTCCCTCTCGTCCTTAGCCTTTTATTCCTTCAAATTTGCATCCTCTCTTTAAATTGACTCCATCTACCCTTAGTCACTGATCTCAGCT
Source organism: Picea engelmannii (assembly GCA_009831015.1). Lineage (NCBI taxonomy): Eukaryota > Viridiplantae > Streptophyta > Pinopsida > Pinales > Pinaceae > Picea > Picea engelmannii. The sequence continues at coordinate 347,408 of ML786087.1, read as the reverse complement.
CCCCAAAGTTGAAGTGAAAGTGATTGAAACAACTCTCAAAATTCTTAAATTTGAAATCCTAACTAACAAACTAACCCTAATTAGGTTGACGTCACTCTTGGATATTCCATCTTGACACAACATTTGTCTTTGATAAGAAATTAGATGATGGTTTGAAAGCATTTATTGAGTAAGGGATTGATTAAATACATTGTTGGCTACATCATCTCAATATTTATTGATGAATTGATATTATTTCCTTGCTATATTAATTAACATTGATCTCATTGATATCTATTGTTTTAATTGCTTAGATATTGATATCAGATAGTTATATGAAGTACTAACCCATTGAACTATAGCCTGCATATATTGTTTTGCTATTGTCTTGTTCCGGGCAGGTGTTCTCATTTGGGGCTACACTTCATTATTGGTTGATCAGTCGGACTATCTGATCTTGGTGGTAACCTGTGAGGAGGAAATTTTACTTTGACCTTTATACTTTGGCCTCTTCAAAACCCCAGGTTACCGAGGACGTCTCCCTTGGGCTAACCTCCCTGAATAGAAACAACCTCCCCATTGTGGTGAGATTAGGTGGGGTAGGTTCCTGTTACGCCAGTTTGGCCTCTGTCTTCTAGCCAATTTACCTAGTTACAAATTGTGCGATAACAGTCATCAATATTCTTCTTTATGTCGATGATATTGTTCTTATGGAAAGGAGTCCCAATGATCTTGAAAACCAACTAAGAATCCTCAAGGATTTTTTCTCCAGTATAGTTATGAATGTTAATACTGATAAGACTAAGGTCATGATTATTAAATCCAATAAGATCACTTATGATACCTTTGTATATGAAAAAAACAACTTGGAGGAAGTGACTTCATGCAAATATCTTAGAATTGATATTCACCACAAGCTGAACTGGAATTATAGCGTTGAGAAAAGGATTATTGGGGATGGAAAGCTTATTATGGACTTGAAAACAATTGTAAATCAACTGATCTTTGGAGTTTGGATAAGAAGAAACTCTTCTTTGAGACTCTTGTTACACATGTTATTCTTTATGGATGTGAATTATGGGGTTGTAGTATCTCTCGTGAATCCTGGAAAAAGATAGAGAAAATACAAAAGAATTTTATAACCTATAATCTCAAAATTAAAGGAAATACTCCCTGTCCATCCTCCTCTTAGAGACAAGTATTTCCTCCATTGAGAGTACAACTATGACTAGATACCTAATATATAAGAACAAGTTAAAAAACATGGAAGACAAGAGACTTCCTAAAATTGCTTCAAAATCGAGTCGTAACCACCATCGACTCAAGCGAGGATGGCATAAAGATGCCCAGTTTTGACTAAACTATTGGGGAATCATGGAAGACACCATTTTGCAGAATAAAGATACTATTAAAAAAATCATCAAATCAAAATTTAAGGAGAAAATGTGGTGTGATAAAGAGCTAGAGGGAAAAAGAAAATTAAGGTATTATAAGGATGTAATCAACCATAATCTAGAAGATCAAAATTATGTATTTGTTTTGACAAGTGTAAAGAAAAAAATAAGCATTGCTAAGATAAGAACAAATTCTCACGAGCTCCACAGTGAAATTAGGCATTGGTCAATTCCTAAAAGGCCATGGGATGAAAGAGTTTGTCACATTTGTGACACTAAGAAGGTTGAAGATGAAAAACACTTTCTCTTAGATTGTCCAGCCTATACCCACATTAGATCTCATTTTCAAAATATATGTCACACTACCAACCTTCCTAACCTCTTAACTCAACAAAGCTATGGTGATCTTGGAAAGCTTCTCTTAATGCTTTTCAAGCACAAAAACAAAATTCTAAAGAATAGCAAGTAATCACTTACCCTCTCAAGATCCGATAGACCAAATTAGTCTTAGTGAACATTAATCATCATTGTATATATATGGCATAATTTTATTATTATTATTATTATTTTAATACATTATGTTATATAAACATCTTCTCCATACTCTACTAGAGTGTTTTACAATCTATACCTCTTAAATAATAATATACCTCTTAAATAATAATAGTAAAACTCTATAAGCCCCGTATGGGGTGACAGCTGGAGCAAGCATGCCATCTAGCTGCGTTTTAAGTCAGAGTTTAAATGCGGGAGGCCATCCCCTTAATACCAGCATTACGGATGCAGGCTCGACATAACCGCACTGCAATGGGAGGACTCCTCGAGTGAGCGAGCATTTACGAACTCGGCGAGTGCAATGCTAAAGGCGGTCATGGGGATATGCAGTCGGATTATTGGTTTTCTCTTGCTTCGCCCTTGGTTCTGCTCTGTGTTTGGAGACGCCGGTGTTGCTCAGAGCTCCTTGCGCCCTGGCACACCATCCTTTTGTGGAGAATTGTTGCTGGTGCATACGTTTTCAATTGGTTTAAGCCTGTGTGCATCTCTGGGAGAGGGCTTGGCAGCATGACAAGGAAACGGGGTGTGCCACGACGCGGCTCAGCTTGGTATGCCCGCAAGGAGCAGCGACAGCGCAGAGAGCAACTCGAGCGCGCTCTGGTCATGGCCACTTCTATGCTGAGACAGAGGGCTCGAGCCGAGGAGAAGGCTTTGCTCTCCACCATCGTCGAGAAGCAAATTGGTTGCAGCAGTCTGGACACTGTCAAATTGGAGGATAGCACCGAGCATTTGTACCCGGCCTGCATTGTCGAGGAGGACCTGACGTTGGCGGACCTGACGACAATGGAAGAGTCGAGCGACAAAGTGAGGTCTTGCAGTGGGGATGGAAATCACATGCTGAAGGTGGACGCCGATTTTCCTGGTTGCATTGTTGAGGAAGAGTTTCCATGGCAGGACATGGAGACTACGGCTGATGCTGGAGGTGCGCAGGATGACGAGAAGCAAATGGATGAAAGGAGCGGTGGGCAGGATGACGAGAAGCACAGGATGCCCGACGTAGATGGTGACATGCATGGCTTTCTCCTCCGCGAGGAGCATCTGTCCTTGGTGTTTGAGCTCCGAAGCCACATGGCTGACCTGGAGCATCGTGCACTCATCATGGGACAACGCCTGGACGTGCTCCTCGATGCCTATTCGGACGCTCCAGCTCGGCGCAAGTGTCCACTTTGTGCGCAATCTTTCGCCATCCCGACCGGCTCCACGTGGAAGACCAACGAAGATGACAGGTCACCAATCACCTAGGATTTTCATGTTTTATGGTTTTTAGCTTTATGTTACTGTTTTACATGCCTTTAGACTCTAGGCACCTGTCCTGGTTTCCTTTGGGCAGGACAGGTGCCAATAGATTTTAGCTGTTTTTGCCATGTATCAATGCTGGTTTCCGGTTTCCGGCAGCATTTTGGACGACTTAGACTCTTGACCATGTACATTCTGATACAGATTTTGGTTAATATATTATAGCAGGGTCCTCCCCTTTTTTATTTAAAAAAAATAGTAAAACTCTATAAAATATATATTTCTTAAAGATTAACTTATTAAATATACAATATAGTTTTAAAAATAAAATACAATTTTTTAAATTTTTTAATATAATTATGTTATAACACTAATAGAATTTAAGTCAAAACAAACAAACAAACCAACAAATAAATAAACCACCTTTTCATAGAGAAACAAAATCACCCGTTAAATTCTATTTATTAACTCGATTTTGATATGAAATTCGTCTACATCAATTATATTCCAAAACAGAACGTCCGCAGACGTTACATCATAGCAGCTTATTACAAAAAGCGGAGCATACATTAAAAAACAGTTTGTAGCCCAGAATTTTGAAAAGATAAACAGGTTTGGGCGTTCTATTTTCCTGCGGTTTAACACTACGAGTAAACCCGCCTGGAAACATTTGATATCATACTTCATTTTCATTTTCAGAGGTGCTTCGGTCGTTTTCTGCCGGGTGGGAACTGTCCGTCCTTCTCTTCATGCTGCGGGGATCCAGGATTTTCAATCACGGTAGGCAAGTTCTTGTTTACCCTCGGATCACGCATTTCTCCACGCAGGTCCAAAATTTTCTGGTCATATGCTTCCTTTTGGACCGCCAACTCCCCTTGCGTGGACTGAATTGTCCGTCGCTGCTCTCCCAATTCATCTTGCAGGGTTTGAATTATCCGGCGCTGCTCTCCCAATTGGTCTTTAGGGTTTGAATTATCTGCTTTTGCTCTTCTGTCACTCTGTCGGACTCCGATACTCTTCTCCACTGAATCTATCCTGGTGCCATGTCGGCTCACATAAGCATTTAGAGATGCAATTGAATCCATTGTCTTAAAAACGGAATCTCTCACGTCAAATTGATCTCTCGAGTCTTGCGCAACGCCATTGAGCCTCCGTTCTATTCGGCGGATTCTTGAATGACAAATGTGAATGCCATCGTAGCAGTGGTAAGGCATGGCGAGATGGACGAGATGAAGGAAGGGTTGAAGCTTTGG